>NDXB01003854.1:0-34550 GCA_002631895.1 Agapornis roseicollis
AAAGGAAAGGAAAGGAAAGGAAAGGAAAGGAAAGGAAAGGAAGAGAAAGGAAGGAAGAGAAAGGAAGAAAGAGAAAGAAAAAGAGAAAGAGAAAGAGAGAAAGAGAGAAAGAAAGAGAGGAAGAAAGAGAGAAAGAAAGAGGAAAGAAAGAAAGACAGAAAAAAAGGGAAAGAAGAGAACCCATACACTTTTTTGTGTGCAATATTTTTCTATTACAGAGAATAACAGACAATAAAAACTTATTTGAATATACTGTGTTCCATGAAAAACAACAGAAAGCTAATTTTCAATCTCTGTAAGCAGAAAGAGACATTGCTACACAGACTGACCTTAGCAGAATTGCTCAAATTTAGCAATGAAACTGATAGATTTACATGATACATATGCAGGAAGGCTCTTCATCTTCATGTCCTTGTGCTCATTATAAAGGCATGGATGCAAAGCATGGTTTATAGAGTGATGATAAAATATACCATGGCACCTGGGCTCCCTGCAGAGCTCTGAAGATTTATCTGTCTTTAGATGAGGTACTGTACAGACATAGCTCACTCCCATCATCTCACTGGTGAACTTAAACATAGACTTGAAAGGATCACTCGTCTGGTAAGAAGAATAATTTAGTCTTTACCCATTCCAGAGTCCTCCCATGTATGTATTTTAATAAAGGACATCAGTTTACATAGTTGCGTTGAACTGTGTTTTTTGGTTGTGTGATTTAAACTATGTGCACAAGGATATCTAATGGTAGTTTTATCTCTGCAGAAGCCCTGCTTGATTTGAACAGAGCATGTCTGTTCCTTGTACTAATGGTCATGGAAGAAGACCTTGAAGGAGGGTACGTGGCAAAACCAAAAAGTAATCACAGCATCAAATCCATGCCACTGAAGCATTTTCTAAGCTATAGTCTGATACATTATAGTATTAGTTATATTTGTAGGAAAACTAGAAATACAGAATTTTTTCCTGTTTATGTTTACCATAGGCACAAATGTATTTTGAATGGAAGAAACTTTAACAAGCTTATGCTTTTGAAATTACTTTATTGATGCAAACAACAATCATTCTTCTAGTCATCCAGAACCTCAAATCCCAGTCTTCTTTATATAGGTGTAGAACTGATAAAAAATTAACATGTTTGGCTTTTTTTTTATGTGGTGTGATTTTCTGAAGCTAAGAAGCAGATTCTAGAAGGGGGGTTTAAATCGACATTAACTTCTGCAAACAATTAATATGATGGTCTGAATAATATTTAAAATGTGAACACAATAGAATTTTGTTTAATCAGACATTTATCCTCATCTGGCAGGGTTTTGGACGGAGACGATCTTTAAGGCGCCTTCTGACTGAAACCATTCTGATTCTGTGATCTGCTCATGACATGGAAGCTAAGATTGTTTCAAGTTAGATGCAGACTTTCTTGTTATAGCTTTTGAGATATGCATAATTAAAGAAAAATCTGACATTAAGAAGCTGCTGATTGAAAGAGATGACATAATATATACCTGCTATGATTTACAGTACACCATGCAGCTTACCATTGAGAAAAAGTATCAAACTGCCTTAAGTTCAAGTGTGACATTACTTGTGCAACCAGAACTTTAGTGAGAATTCTTAAGAGAGGTAAAAAACAAAATGCTTCAGATTTTTTTGGGGTCAGATCCTCCCAAGTCTTGCACCATAGAAGGACCTATAATGCAGTCTAGGGTTTAAATTTGATCTGGGAGCATAAATTTGATCTGGGAGCATAAAACAGGGAAGAATATATCTACACTTGTAATTTTAGATTAAGAATTAAAACAAATGGAGAAATCTTTCTCCAGGGGCCTGCCAAGACACTTGTTATTTATAGTTCTAAAGCCAGTTTCAGGTCTATTTTGGAATATTTCCATAGGGGCTCATTTCTAATCGCAAGGCTAAAAACTGTTGTGATGGCTTCTCTGTGTTAATGAGCACCTGTACCATTTCTGGGTACCTGGGAGTGCCATTCTCCCTCTGTGCTGTCTCATCACATTCCCCAGCACTACTGCATAGGGAGATTTCTCCACTTGTCCAGTCCTCTTTATCCTTGAGTACAGGGAAACTGGTCTTTCCACTTGAACAGCATTGTGGGAGTCTGAGAGACACTTGCTCACAGCTGGACTTCCATACCTCTAAACCACATTTCTTTGTGGTTGCTTGCTTATGAAAAAGAATGAAAGCAGAGTAAGTCAGGGTTCTTTTTATTGTACAGAGATCCTGACATCTGGCAAGCATCTGGCTGGGGACTCATCAGGAAGGATGGTGGTTAGCACATTTTACAGGTATAGGACCTTTAATGTGCAAGACGGGGTCACAGAGCTGATTAGGCATTATGAGGTGGGTTGTTTTTTACCAGAGGAAGAAGATGGCTTAACAACTAGAGGCAGATAAAGATCCTTTTCCTCGAGAACTCTTGTAACTCTACATTAGGATGACCCAGTACTGTGCCACCAGTGATAATGGCAGTCATAATGACTCAACAAAAGAGTGCAGCTCTCCAGTTAGCATGTTTCTGCTTGACAGAGACACTGAAAATGACAGCTGGTCATGGTTTTGCCTTCTGGATTTCAAATCTGAAAGTAAGCTGCTCTATACATTGCATTGGCTCCAGGATATGGGTTTCCTTCAGTGGGAAAAAAAGCAAAAACTATGTTTGAAGAGAGCATGTCTCTTCAAACCTCCACTGGCAGAGTGGAGGAAGACAGACACACTTGAACATACAGGGCCTTGCACAGCATTTCAATTGCTTCTGATATTGTAAAACTACAGAAAAGCAGAATGTCAGTGCAATGGGAAGGTGTTTCTTCTGCTTTGTTAATGATGGTAATTTCAGAGAAGGAAAAGTAAACCACACTGTAGGATGATTACTAACCTTTAGGGAAGAATTGTGTCCTGTTCCTAATACTGCTTGTGGCAGGAGCAAAACTGCAATGCCATTCTGCATCATCTCAGGCAATGGTGGTATGTGCTAAATCTCAAGGGATTATGGGCCAAAATGTTTATACCTGAAGCAGAAATGTTCTTGCAGATATGTCTCTTGCAGGTAGAAGCAGGAGTGGGCATGAAAAGGATACCTGGTGATGGCAAAATAAACATATGCTGTCTAAAAATTTAGGAACTGCTTTCTGTAACTAGGCTCTCATTCCCCTAAGACTCTCGTTTTGAGTGGGAGAAGCTATTAGCAACACTAGCTATGGACTATCCCCTGATCTTAATGTCTGCTACATAGAATATTTTGCCTTCAGGAAAACAGGGGGGGGGCTTACACCTTTTCTTTTGCTTTCCTTCTGTACAGGATCCGTGCTTCGCCAAGCAGCATTTATATCTAAACAATGGAATATCTCAGAGGCTAGAATGAAAGGAAAACATTTTGTTGGGAAGAAATGACTAACCGACCCAAAGGCCTTTTCAGAGGAGATCAGGTGTGTAGGCAACAAACACATTAATTCCAATTTTTATTTTGCCTCATAAAGGTGAATTTGCAGAGGCCATAGCAGATTGTTGTTGGCTTTTTTCATTGTCTCCCCTGGGGTCATGACTACCTGAAAAAGAATACTGAATGTAACGTGGACACACCTTTGAGGTTTTATGTCTCAGCCAAACAGTGTTTGAAAGACTGTTATACCTTTTGTTGACGAAGACAGGAAATTAGATTTCGGTAATAACAGTTTACCTACAAAGTGGTGGATAAGCTTGTAGTTCCTAGCCTATCGCAGTCTATGGATCTGCTACCACTGTATGATGAAAGCTGGGAAAATGGGGGGGGGAAATAAATTTGTGACTACCTATCTGGCAGAAGCAAGTAAAGATAAAATGTTTAGTTGATCAGCTCTGCATCTTTTTGTAAGGAGTGGATCTGAAGTGAACATAAAAAGAATATTGCTGTGGACAGCTTGTAAAAGGGTGTCAAAGTTAAATCCAGGACTAAAATACTCCTGGGCTTGTTGATAGTGATACTAAACCTTTAGTGTTTTACTGCATGAGTTTAGTGGGGCTGACTGTCGAGCAGTTCTGTTAATTTAGGGGGCAGGTCAGTATTTGCTGTCTCAGTCATAATCTTTGGTGAGGTGAATATCTCAGAGTTTCACAAATACGCATTATTTCTGGCCTCAATAATCTAGCTACAATATTCAGTCTTAGAACATTTCATATCTTTGGGGAGGGATTAGATTAATTTGCTATT
Organism: Agapornis roseicollis; assembly: GCA_002631895.1. Taxonomy (NCBI): domain Eukaryota; kingdom Metazoa; phylum Chordata; class Aves; order Psittaciformes; family Psittacidae; genus Agapornis; species Agapornis roseicollis. The sequence goes on from NDXB01003854.1 coordinate 4,202, forward strand.
ATTTTTTCCCATGTAAGGCAATGACTAATTGTGAACAGATGACCTCTTAACCTTCTCTAGTTGTACCAGACAGAGCTTCTTGAACTTTTCACTTAGGACCTATATTTTAATTCTTTAAATACTACTTCAGCTTTTCACTAAACCTCTCCAACTTATCTAAAGTGAACCTAATTAGTCACCTAGCCCAGCCCACGGCTATTTCAAGCAACTATGTAAAATAACTAAACATAAGGCCACCCAGCTGCAGAAATTGAGAGTGGCTGCAAGTTTCTACTGTACTTTGTGTGATTTGTAGAGAGCTGAGCTCCAAAAAAGAGTTGCCTGAGGAAAATATTGTCTGAAAATGTGGTTATGGAACTAGATTTTCTTTTCCCCATCCAGATGTCCACAATGACAAATGATTTGTAAGACACAGCGCTTATTAATTTGGCTTTGTAATTTCCTTATAAAAGCTACTTGAACATCAAAACCAAACCTGTGAAAAAGACAAGTCCCAGGAAGAACAGAAACTCAGACTAAGGGGTGTAAGTTTGCAAACAGGCTTTGTCCTCCCAGGGGCACAAATGAAAACCTGAGCACTGGGGTAGAATAGAAATCCAATTTCTATCAACACAGACAAATATTCAGATGCACAGCTGGGAATACGGAAGACTCACTTTGTGAGCAGCTGAACAATCGAACCCTGTTTTCCTATGGATTCATGTCCTTTGACAGGAGATGCAATAGCTGAATTCTACCCATCTTTTCTTCACTGGAGACATTCCTTCTTGTGTGTCCCCACTAGCTATTCACCGATTTTCAGCAAACTTGCAGATTTAAATCCCCTTCAAGTTTTACTTTTTCAAAGTTTTGAAATTCTCTATAGATTAAAGAAAAGTTACTGTGAAGGAACTGACAGATGGGTTTGCCATACTGGTCACATCTCCTTCAGAAGGCAGGCCTAAAAGGAGAAATAAAGTAAGAATAATGCAATAAAACCTGAAGCAAATCCCTTTCACTTTCTCTCATTTGCCATTTACGTGTTTTCTTGAGTTTGAGGTGCACTCAGGTTTAATATAATTACAATTTTTAACATGAGCAGTAAATTAAACTTTTAATAAATGTTGACTGGTGACTAGCATTTTATATGTTTTTCACTTGGGATCATATTATTTGTGAGGGCTGTTTAATAGATAGAAATCTAAAATGGGTTAAATCCTTCTGTTAGTCTGTGTTCCAGGTGTTAGCATTTCATTAGACACCAGTATGCACAGTTCACGAAATGCTAGATATTCTGTATTGTTAAATGCTCTCTGTAATGGAAATTCTGAAATAAGCTACCAAAGCATAATATCTAAGCACTGAAAAGATTAAGGAAGTGATGTTGGTAATAGGTATGAGAAAAGAAAATCAAGATCATTTGACCATCAATGCAGACCTTTCTGAGGAAGATAGGCTTTATATAATGTTTTTTCTTTGTTGAATTCATCAGACTTTTCAAGCTTTCAGCAAAGACCTAGCAAAATTGGATCTGACTGCCATGTGGTTTAGAGCTTCTTCCACTTACGGCTTTCAAAAATGAATGAAGAATGAAAATCATGATTGTGGGCAGATTCTTCCAAATGTTTTAGCTACTCTTTATTTCATCTCACTCCTCAGCTGCCCAGATCCGGATAGGAAGATCAAACACCCAGAGAATGGAATAGAAAGAGGCATCACAGGGAGAAGGGGACATCCAGTTAGATTGATGTAATCACCCAAATGCCTCTCCAGCTCAGCTCTAATTGAGGTTGTCATGACTTGGCAGAACAAAAGCAAATTTTGTTGATGAAATTTTCATCACTGTTAAGTGAGAGGATCAGCCTTATGTAAGAGCACTGAGAGAGCAGCAGAAATGAGGAAGTTATGCTCTTATCTATGCACCTTATCTTGCATCTATACAAATAAAAAATTCAGTCCTGACTCCCTTTCTAGAGGCTTCTCTTACAGAGCTCTTGCAGGCCTGCACAGGAAACTGCCTGGTTGAAGCAGATGTTCAGCTTCACTCACACAGAGACAGCAGATCCTACTCAGCCGCTCCTGCATGTTCATCAGAGGAGGATGGGGACACACTGGGGCGTCCGAGAAATTCTACCCCACACTGAGTAGCAGGGCTTCTGGTGTCATTTACTACCTATATCAGTGGTAACTGGGGGATATAAGCAGAGAGCTTTGCTTGGTGGAAATGAAGAGATTTTTCATTTGTATTGCTTTAAAAGGTGGATGGAAAAAGATGAAATAGTACAGGGAGGGTCAAAGTGCAGATATGGATTTCTAACAGGCTTTGGGTCCTCGAACAGCTAGGTCTCTTCTTCTTTTTATTGTATTTTCTTTTTTAATCTTTTTTTACTTTTTTCCTAATTTTATTTTTTGTTTCAATCTACTTCTAATAAACCAGAATTAATCCCTAATTAGAAGGAATGGGGTTCTAGGTTTTTCCTTCTCCTTTGTTCATGAAACTCTTATTGAGCATGGCACTCTGGCATAAAGCTTCCTTCACAGCAGCAGTAAGAAATTCTTTTCACTTCTGGAGTCTGTGAGTTTGGTAAAACTCTCTTCCTTACCCTGAGGTCAGTGATGTCTGTAGTTTAAGGCATTAGAGAGAAACAATTAGTTTGCCTGGTGCCTAAACTGCTGCTGAATAAACAACCGCAGAAGCTGAATCTTTAAAAAACTCCTCATGACTTTATTTATCTGGACTCTCAGTTGCCATCCAGATGTAAGAAATTACTTCAGTTCATTTTAATTCTTGCCATTTTCTCAGCATCGTGCTACTTTAGGAGGCAAATAAATGCAGTAGGAAGATACCTATAGATGTGTTCAGCAGCTGGAGGGTTTACGATCTAACCTAAAAAATGCAAGTTAGTTTTCTTGTAATTAATACCAGCAACGTTTCTACTAAATGCTTCTGTGTGCCTTGTAGAGATCTTCATGTCTCAGCAGTGGGTAGAAGCTCTGAGGAACACAATTTCACTCACCAGCCATGACTTCTGCTGAGTGAGTTTGTAACCCTAAGTGAACACTCATAAAACTAAGTCCCAGGCTTCACAACAACTCCTAATTTAAATTCTAAAGCTATCAATGTAATCCACACTTTTTATCAGATATGAAATTTATTTTACAGAAGCAAAGAGGCTCCAAGCCTTTTAACTAATAGGATTTTAAGCCTTAAACTGTGGTTAAATACTCTTGTCCTAAATGCAAAGGTCCCTGCCCTATTGCAAATAGTATCATGGTGGGTTTCTTTGGTTTTTTTTTTTTTTGAACATTCTAAAGGTAAAATCATCACATGGATGAGATTGATAATTTTGGAGAAAATAAATAACTATTAGCTTGGAGTGGGTACTTGAGGCTTACATTAATAAAGATTTTCCACTGTGGACCATGTAAAACTATCCAAAAAACCTAGTACTAATGAGAAAAGTAGCAAAGGGAGAGACAATCCAGACTGCCTCCCAACAATCACCAGGGATGTACTTGAGAATTTAGATGTGCCTGTAACTGTAAAAACAATGTATTCTGGTAAACAATCCGAACTCATTTCAACCGCCTGAGGCCCAGGAGAAAAGTGATAGAGTTTCTGTCAAACCTGCACTTACTTGGTGTTTTGTTTTGCAGTATTTCAGGAAGAGGCACAGTGCTTACTGTTATGCAGAAGACAAAAAGTACATTTATTTTCATCATATGAAAGTGAACTTTACATCATTTTCTAACTTCTGCAAAGTAACAAGAAACTACAGTATATGTCTGTTTTTTGAGCTATTATCATGCTGCTGCTGCTAGATAATAATATTGTGATTTGTTTGGATTAAAACCAGTTAGAAAAAAAAAGGCAGCACAAAAGAATTCTGTATCATCTGCCAAACAGATGAAGCTAAGATTTTCCCACAAAAGCATACATAGGGTCTGAATAATTTGGGGATGTAGTAGAGAGAGATATAATGGGAAAAAAGATTAACAATATGTATTCCAGAGGCTTCCAGCTGGACATGAAATGAAAATAATGACTGTTAGGATGTCATTCTGCTCTTTGATAAATCTCATAATTATTATCAGATCCATATTTGATAACAGCCAGCTATGAGACAGAAGTCAAGCTGCTTTTATCAGCTTACTTTTTCCATTGTCTTCGTGACCTCAGGTTGGTGGAAAAATTTTTACTTAATTTTTTATATTTTTATACATGTTATTTATGTTGGCCCTCCTCACAGATCTTTTCAGTTTACGGGTACACTTAATACAATGAGAAAACTGTTTGTTTTCAATTTTATAATTGCTTTGACTGATTTCAAGACCATGAACAGCTAACCCTAACTATTCTATGATTCTATGAACTTGTACATGAAAGAGATCTGCTCTTTATTTGGGTCTACCCTAAAATGCAATGTGTTAATAGAAAAAAAAGTGCCAATTTCTTTTCACTAATCCTGTTCTACCGGAATATCTTCTTCATCTTGATGAAGCTAAGCTGTGCATCACTGTTAAATTAAGGAGTGGCAAAATTAGGTCCTTTCACATGTTTTCCTGGTTTAAGTCATGTAAGCTAAAATGGTGATAACACACTGCTTATCCCAGCCAGGTTCAGGCAGGGCAATTGTGCAAACGAGAGGAACTCTCACTTTTGACCTCAGCTTCATGTAGTTTTTACCAGAATGGATGCTCACTTTTTCTATTGTTCACACTTTCTGTAAAAGATCAACCATGGTAAACATTAGATTTTTAAAAAACATTTCTATATTCCTTATCTCCAGGTCCCCTTGATCTTCAATTCACATGTGCCCTATTAAAAAGTATCTCTATAAACTACTTCATAATTTAGGAGATCATAGCACCCTGAATGTACAAACTCCCAAATTCAGGTACCCATGAAGTTGTACTCTCTCTCACAATAATCTAAAGGACAAACATCTCTGATTTTCTCTAGGCACCACTTAAATATTTAAAGTCCCTGACGAAGAAACTGTGCTCACACTTGCAAGATGCTTTGATAAACTAAATAGAAATTTCTGAGTAAAAATACATATTTTAAGCTAAAAAAATCTTCTTCGCTCTTCAAATTGCTATAGTTTTGCAAACCCACATGTGATTCAATAAACAAAACCAGCAGAGTTTTACTTGCCAGTTATTTATCAAAATAAGCATACCTTTTTGATTATAAAAACAAAGAAAGATAATAGTACAGAATTGAAAGTAATTGCAATGCAATTTATTAGTAAACAGGCTTTTTGTTCTTTTTTTTTTTTAATCACAGATGCTTTAATATGAGCAAGCTGAGCCTTTGCTTGGCTATTTAGTTCTCATAATCCCTACTGTATTCTTTTTATCCTTCTGGTATGAGGAGGTGGAAAACAGGACTCTCGAATGACTATCCTTTGATTTTTACTTAGTCTTAATCCATGTGGACTTTAATTATTTGATTGACTTGCTCAGTACTTCACTGTCTCATTATTAGTGAATGCAGCATTATAAAATAGGGTTCTGAAACTACTATTGGACCCATCATTATATCAGAGAAAATTACTTTTTGGTCAGCTTGGTATATAACCACCTATGTCTTAAAATCCATGGGTAATATTTTGGGAAGTTAAATGGCAATATAGGCAATTCAGGTGAAATTGTGTTCCCAACCAGAAAATCAAAGAGCAAATCTGTTAGAGGACTGCAGATTGTTTAGTCTCAAAGTCTTCTAGCAGTGATTTTCCTTTCTGAACTTTTCCTTGCTCAATGGGTAATGTTATGGTTCTCCGAATGCTCCAGGAGTAGGCTGAGAAAGGAGGTACTGAACTGAACCGAGTCATTCCCAGGCCACTCACAGTGCAGACTACACTGGGGTGTATCATACCAAAGGCTGCGACAAAAGAAAGCACAGCTTTTCTTCCTGTTTAGACTGCAAAATTAATTCTGTGGCGGTCCTTAAGTAAAGTTTTAGCAATGACTAAAATGGGCCAACAGATTGTAGATAGTTATGTGTCTGTGCCAGAAAGGGTCTATCTCCTTCTGTCTCTTCACCTCCTTCAGGTTCACCTCTCCTAGCAGCCTTCGCACCTTTCAGAACACAAGAATCTGCTTCGTCTCTTTTCCCTTCCCCTCGTCACCCCTGACAGCGACATAGCTCTTCTGCTCTGCAAACATTCTCTTCAGCATTTTAATCCGTATTACAACTAATTTATTTTCACCTTTTCCAACATGAAACTCCTTCCTGGATGCCCTCCTGTCTCCATCCTCTGGCACCTTTTGAGCAGAGCACTGTAGGGATGGGACAGTGATGCTCCAGCAGAGCCATCCTCTGGCTTTTTACATGTAGAAAGTGAGAAAGCAAATGATTTGCTCATGTTTAAAGTTTACACTGGTAATATGTTGTTTTAGTGCTTACTGCATTATGAAGTACTCAGTCTTATTCCAGTCAATATCTTTCCTGGCTCTAAATTACACTGTGCTTGGTGTTCCACATTTAAACAATAGTCAGCTCCGAGAAAGTCTGTGTGCATATGGAAGATAGCGTGACAAAGATATTTCCTGGGTGAATAATCTTCAGCAAAATGTGTAAAACTGAGCACAGGAAAAATATAAGTGATGTAACTACAGGATGTTTCTTTTTTGACTTGAAAGATATTAGTGGCTTGGCTAAAATTTACTCAAATCATGCCTCATAGTTTTGGATTTCTCAATAGGGATATGATGTTTCTGGATACACCTCAAAAAATCACACCTTCTGAGACAGCTATTGTTATTAAACTGAATAGCTATAAATTCCAAAATATTGGATTAAAAAGATTATTCTATTTAAAATATGTTTATCTGCTACATATTTCTATGTACCATTTAGTGGCATAGAATAAAAAAACAGCAAAACTGAACTTATACGTTTTAATGTCAATTACTACAAAAGCTGAAATTATCTGAGATTTAGGAAAAATTTCTGAAAGTGTAATTAAAATGTGAACGTAGACGAAAAGTATTTTGAAATATTAAAAAAAAATCTGTCTTCACCCACTGCTGCAGCTATGGTAATGCACTTGTATATCTAAAATTCTATTTCAAATCGAATTTTAATTTTAAATAGAAAATATGTTTAAATAGAAAATTCTACTTAAAATTGAAAAATCATTTAAGCTCAAAACTTTTATGATATTCACAAGACATTAAAAAAAACCCTTCAAACATGCCAAAGGTCCTGTTTCTACCTTGAAAACAAGTATTATGGAAAAACTATTTTTACATTGCAAAATTATTCAGTTATAGTAGTTATAATTATGCCCTATTGACATCCAATAGATATACTTACATCAACATTCCATCCAGATATCCATATTTGGTCATTAGACAAGAGTAAACTAATATTAAATTTCACATTAGAATAAAAACCCGTATAACTGATAATTAAACAAATCAGCAATTAAATTAGATCAAACTATTCAATGAGGAGGCCAATAAATAAAATATTGGACTATTGAAAAGTTACTGCTGTAAATAGAAACTCTATTTTGGGGTTCAGTTCATGTTCACTACTACTCATCCAGGGATTCAATGGTTTTAAGGGGGGCTTTATGTGGGTTATATATGAGGGTGACTTATTAGAGGAACATGAAAATTTTCAGAATGAATGAAAATTCCAAGAATTAGGACTCACTTGAAGCATAGACAAGAAAAATATACAAATATATTGCCTTTAAAGGCAAGAAATTTCAAGTCAGACTGTAAAACTGAAATAAACATTATTTCATATCAATACTGGAAAAATGGAATCATTCATGTTCTCTGCATAATTTGAGTTTGATTCATTATGCTCTCAACTTTTACTCTATTCTCTTTCTTACACACACAATAATTGGCAAAATCATCCTAGCTAGAGAAAGGTTTTAAAACATCTTTGACAAAACAAAATCTACTAGGGAAAAAAAAAAAGACATGAAATGGCCAGCACCAGCATTGCCATGTAAGTGCAGTTTTCCCTCCAATCCTGAGTGAACATAAACGCTAGGTCTGGAAGGAGAAATGCCAATCCTTTTGCTGTTAAAATTTCACCCCAGACCATTGTTATTAAGTTTTCCTGAGATAAAGAAGACTGAAAAGCTACAATGATGATCCACAAAGCAGGTTAAAATTAGATGAAATATAGACACTAACATTTCTACAGAATTAGAAAATGCTTTAACATGTTTAACATTGAATTAATGAAGATGTAAAAAAATGGGAATGCCTAATTTAGTATATGAAAACAGAGATCTATAGCCTCATTTGTCTTTAAAACTTGGTGAAGCATTTTTATGATGCAGTGAGTTATTGTTGTTGTGCTCTCCACATTACATGTGCAGTTGAAGCTCACTTTCTTCCAGGAATATAACTGACAATGAATGTGGTCGAACAGCATGACATAGAGAAACTTTGAGTCAGTTCTTTATTAATAGGAGGAACAGTTTCTTTAATCAGGGACCTTAACTATTTCAGTTGTGCCTAGTGGAAAACAGAGATGTTTGTCCTTCATATGATCAGAACATACATAGTTTTGAAAGCAAGTGCAATTTCACAAGTACCTAAGAGTTTGGGAGGTTGTACATTTGGGGGGTTATGATGTCCTAAATTCTGAAGTAGCTTAGAGAGAGATTTTGAAAGGCTCTTCAGTGTTGAAAGATGCAGGAGCCTTTCAGTAGAATTTACAAAGAAGATCCTAAATCTCACACTGGCAATTTCAGTAGGTAGGTACAGGTATTTAAATGTCTCAGTTTCTCAAAAAATGTGTTTCTTTATTCTGCTCATTACTAGAATGTTAAAACTTTCTATATGCCTACAGCCATGGAATAACAGAGCAGCTAATCATTCTAAATGAGAATTAACTGAGAGTTAGGACCTTCATCTTCCCAGTCACTGTGTCACGACAGGGCCATTCCTGTATAAGGTAAGTTTAGTAGAATTGTGCAGTAGGCATCCTGAAAAATAGCTGCAGTTGGTGACTCTTGAAGGCTACTTGGGAAACTCAGATAAGCACAGAGATTCTGGATTCACTCCCAGATTCACCGTTTAAGGGTCATTTGCTAGTAATCAGGTCTGGATTACATTGCCAATTGTTGCTTAGTGATCTTGTCCCATGGTATTTGCCTCCAAATCCATACTGCAACATGGTCACTACTGTAGAAGCCGGAGACACAGGCTGGAAAGCTGCAAATTTGGCTTAAAATAGGTGAAAAAATAAATATGGAGTGTAAATAGCTACATTTGCACAAATAACTGACTTTCTGATTAACTAGTCTCATCATTTGCTTGCTTTTGACACATGTATTTGCACCTGGGGTGATGCACCATATCTTTTCCTCTATCTGTATTTTGAACCTTGTTGTTGAGCTCCGTTCTAACAGGAACGCCCTGCCCTGCATGCTGGCTGTGGTGGTGTGAGCAAACCATTTCCTGTTTGGATTAAATGTGAGTATTTTCAGCTGATGTAAGCAGTGAAAAGGGAAACATCCAGCAGCAAGTCTTGCACGGCTCCTTGTGGTATGGGTGTGATGGGGTGATTTCAATGCTTGCCAATGAATGACAGGATGTCTTGAAATGTGAGGACCCATGCGTATCTTAGACCCCAGTGCAGCTAAAGAAGGTGGCATTGATGGCAGAAGATGAAACAACACAACATTCCAGGTTCCCACCTTCCATCAGCTAACTGCACTATGTAGTCACAAACACATGCCCTACATTCTTTTGTGTGTGTATGTGTGTGTACCTTAGTGGATCATGTAACTGATCTGTTGGAAGCTACTTAACTGCCCAGTTTTCAGATATATGTGGATTTTATTCAGACAGCATAGTTTTTGTTTGGCTATTTTACACTGAAAAGGGCAGGAACCTGTGCTTGAAAAATTCAAAGAGGGAAAGAGTGAGAGGGAGAATTGTTTTAAGTTCGCATGTTCCTGAACTACTGCACATTTAATACCTCACTCATCTATTAATCCAGCGTTTGTGCCTGATGCATTTTTCTCTTAATACAAATATCTACTCCAGCACTCTAAAATGATGGTTCTTGGGCCTGATGCAGCACAAAGTAAGTTTGGGTAGTTCTTCTGAAACCTAAATGTTTGAACACAAGGGATGCCTGAGATTACAGTAGGAAGTTGCTCTTCTGTCTCTGCAATCATCTCTGAGAAGCTAGATGCAGGTGCAATGACAATTGCACAGTATTGTTAAATGAGATTGTGGTTTTTGTGGGTTTGCAGTGGGGACAGAAGTCCACCAGGAAACAGACTGAAAAACCAATATATTCTCCTGTAAACTTGATTCCATTCTCATTTCCCTCTGCACCAAGCTAAGGCCGTTTTAAAGAGGCTAAGGTTGGTCCATATAGTCTTGTTTAATGAAATACATGTATAATTTTGAGGTTTGCCTGCTTTGAGTGGATCAGTCACTTCCTAGCTTGCACTAGAGCTCACTTCCTCTGCAACCATGCTTACGCACCTGACAAAGTGTATTTGTAGTTTCTCATGTGCCTTAAAATAAGGAGCTTCTGTAAAAATCTGATGTTATTAAACAGTGGATAACACACTGTCAGGTAGAAACCCAGGTGCACAAATAACATGCAAACAGCAAACCATGTTTCTTGAAGAATGACAGTAAGGAGGATGATTTGGGTGCTTTTCCCTTCTTTTTCCCATCTGTTCTCAATTATAAGAAACTCCTCCCACTAGTTTAAAGGAAAACCATACACCCTGCAAAGCCTCTCATCTCTGTACAATATGTGACATCTGTATGTAACAGATGGGCTTTCAGGTTTCTTCGTCACTAGCTTTATTTCTCAGGATCTATGACTGCAGCACCTAAGATCCCATTCTCAAGATGTAGAAGCAAACTCAAAATAAAAAGGCCTCCCACTTGCTGTCCCTGTTCCTGTGCTCACATCAGGTGAACAATACGATATCATCTACCTTTAAAGGCTTTATTTCCAACCATGCAATACCTGCAAGTTGGGAGAGAAAATTAATTTTCTTTTCAGCTATTGGAAGGAAATTGTTAGTGAAGGCTGATTTTTTTCTTTGAGTTTTCTCTTTTTTTATAACAAGGTCTGTATAAATGTTCTTGTTGCCACTGTAGTTGGGCCATGCTCGAGGCAGAAAGCTTCCACCTCAAAGTGAAAAAGTGGTATCGTTCATTTCACACTGGATTTGTGCATAGGAGAAGAAAATCTAGCACTCGTCACCTGTGTCAATGCTCATCCTGTTCTGAGTCAGACCAACAAGTCCATTGCATGCTCCAATCATGGGACAACATAGCTGCCTCCCTTTCCATGGGCCTTGTCCCAGTGTCAAGCCTCACAGGACACAGCAATGGCTTGACTGGCCACAGTTTTAAAGAGTACCTAGTGCTTTTGAGCACCTTATTTTAACACCTTCATAGCTAATTTTATTTGCTTTAAAGGGTTACTACTCCATAGTGCACATATGGTCTGAAATTAGAATCCAACAAGGCTACCCTAAGCTTTTGTTGGGCCTAAAAATGCAAACAGACTGACATTTTGGTCATCTCTGTCAGTTTCTTTAAAAGGTCTAGAACATCTGAGGGCTGTGATCCCCCTTCTCCTCTTTCATCTCATCTCTTCCACCTTCCTGAATTCTGGTTATTCCTTTTCCTGTGTCTAACTCTGTCCCTCAGTTCCTCCTTCCACGACTTCCTAAATTTTAGAGCTGCCCCTCTTGGTGCCCTGCATTTTCCATAAGCCATCCAAGCACTTTGCCAGTGTACTCATCCTGGCAATGCATTTCCCTGCAGTCCAGCAGTGTTTTTCTCAACAGCAGCAGCTAACTTTCATCTACCGCTGCTGTGAGTGGCAGAAATGCTGCTGCTGAGAGGGAGCTGAAGACCTGTTGGGAAAGGACAATCTACTGCTTCCTGTTGTCACACAGTCTCAGGACACTGGCAATCACTCAGTGGAAGCTGGGAAATCTCGGGACTGTTCCGTGGGCAGTTATGAATCATGTATGAATGAGAAGGCATTTAATGCTGTAAGATGTGAAGGAAAATTTAAATGAGGATAGGAAGTGACCTTTCTTGTGCAACTTACAAAAAGCAGACATTTGTCTAAATAATATAGGGGTTTCTTTTAGCCCACAAGACATAGAAAGTGGAGGATACTTAAACTGGAAAAAGGAAGAAATAATGGACAAACAGTGGCTATTGAGGAGTGGTTATTGATCAAAGAACAGCAGTTCGAATGGCTTTGAAATAACATGGGCATAACTAATTAGCTCACAAATTTAAACAGTATATACAATGATGGTAACCCTAAAGCAACCAAAGTGGATCCTGGACTGATTAATAGTTTTGGATAGTGCTATAGAATCCCCACATATAATAAATATCTCTAACACTGTGGGAGGGCAGAACACAGTGAATGCTGGTGTCCACTAAATATTTATTGCTGTGAATCCTATATGCCATCATACAGAACACAGAGACTGATAGGAGTATCAACACATTGACCTTTTCTTCCCACTCTTGAATGAAAATAAACATCTGGAATGGCTATTCTTTTCTACAAACAAAAGTAAAAGTGAGACAACATTTTCTCTGACAAAGTATTCCTCAGAAAACAGCAGCTTGCTACTTGCTAGAATTTTTTTTCCAGGCTATGTTACGAAAATTCCCTTCCCCTCCCTTCCCTTACCCTCCTTTCCTTTCCTTTCCTTTCCTTTCCTTTCCTTTCCTTTCCTTTCCTTTCCTTTCCTTTCCCCTTCCCCTTCCCCTTCCCCTCCCCTTCCTTTTCCCCTCCACTTCCCCTTCCCCTCCCCCTCCCCTTTCCCTTCCCCTTCCCCTTCCCTTCCTTCATTCCCATGCACATTTCAGCTCCTGGGGATCATCTTCCTTCTGGGTATTAGGAAATAGGAAAATAAACTGGTCATTTCTTATAAGACATCATAATAACGGTGGACACTTACATTCCCTAAAAGCATTTCTGTCCAACAGCCCTTATTTTCAGCAGATCTAGTACCTTTATCTCATTTGCATAACAAGTTAATCCCTTTCTCATGTGGAATATGTGAATTTAAAGAACAGATATTTTTAATTTTGTTTGTAACCTTAGACAACGATACTAGTACAGCAGATATTAATTCTTCATGCTGAAGACATTTTTTACTTATTGTCATTTTAAGGCCAGAGGAGGACATCTTAACAACGTTCAGTTTAGTCAAAGAAAAAGTGAAGTGTTAATCAGAACTTTCACTATTTTCCTACCAGTGAGTGCAACTGCAGTCCAGGAAAATCTAAAGAAAGGTGCTTGCTGACTATTATTCTGTACTCCTATTAGGGGCTTACTGGATTTCATGTTTACTTGAGTATTGGCAATTGTTTATTGAGGATTTAGCCTCTTTCACTGTGGGCTTCACTACACACTTCAAACAAGAACATGCCTGTGAAAAACACAGTGCTTACTATCTTCTCTGAGTTATTTGGGCAGATGTACAAGTGGTATTATTTATGCTTTAAGTTAACACATATATACCACATTTGAAGTGAGATAGTGTGGCAAGAGTACAAGATTACAAATGGCTTTCATAGCTCACCATTTCCCAGAGGGTTTGCTCGCACCTGTTTTTTACCACAAAAAGGACGTTAAACTTTCTGATATGTGACCAAGTTGCAAATGAAAGATCCTTAAGATAAAAAGTGATATGATTGACTTAAAAGGTCAAAATTTAATATTTTTGTCTGTCAGTTTATGGTGTGATAATTTCACAGGAACATCAAAGATACTGTGTGACCTCCCAGCACATATTTCTCACCTTGAATGGCTTGTGGCTCTCCTCAGATTTCATGGTCCATCAGCACACACTTCAGCTGTGCTTTAATAACAGCATAGCAGGTTAACAGAGCATTTATCTTCCTTGATACTTGACTTGCTGGGGTGCAGTTTTTACAGCAAGTATTAGGGAATGGTGTGCTGCTCTGCCCATTGCCCTCAGGAAAGAGAGAGGGGGGCTTTAAAACAGCACAGGATTAATTTTGAAGCTTTTCCAAAAGATCAGTCAGTTGAGGAATTGCTGTTAACTTGTGTAAACCAGCAGGCAGGACTTAACTCTTGAATGTCAGGAGCCTTATTTGAAGCCAAAACCCAGCAAATTCACTAGATTCCCAAGAGGAGCTATTCAGCACCTCATTTTTTAGCTGTAAGTGACTCAGTGTCATTCACATCTCATCCAGGCAATCTTCTTTCATATGCAGAAATACAGTTGGAGAAGTGAGATTATGAACTGCATCCAAAAAACCTAGTACAAAGTGCTGAGATCTTCCTCCTGTAACCCGACAGGAAGGAAATGGGGTTAGTCCTGAATCAGCCATGCTGCATTATGGTCCCTATACGGTGGCCTTTTAAGTGGGAAGAGGGATACCTGGATGAGATGATCCTGTTCATTGTTGGGTCTTCAGTATTATTACAGAACAGTGTGTCTGCAAGTATCTAGGCATCGTGTGCTGCTTTTCTGCAAGCTGTCTCCTTTCCTCATCTCGTAGTCCTCCATTTGTAAAACACTGTGTCCAAAACATCAGCATGCATCTTTAAACACATACATGCAGGGCTAAAAGGAGTGTGAATAAAGAAGACTTCAGTATTTTGGAGGTATAGTCAGGGAGGATGAAGCAGAAGAGAATTCCTGGAGTTAGCAACGGCTGTACATGCAATCATGTACATGGCAGGTGTTGTGGACACATGCACCATGGAGTCCAGCGCTTTTGAGAAGGAGTAAGAGGGCTGGGGAAGAAGATAGCACAGTCTGTCTTAATCACTTCAGCAGCTCCTCAGATCACACATCCACCTACCCATCACTCTGCCTAGCTATTCTTGTCCAGATATACCTATGTTCTCAGTCCAGTTCTATTACTCAACTTTTCCTCTCACCTCTGTCCCTGAATATGGGAGAACAAAATATAATCAAGGTGAAATCCATTGTAGGAAAATTACCTCAGCACCTCCCCTCCTTCCCCAGTTTCGTTTGTTTCAAAAAATATTAGAACAGTACCAAGATTAATGATGGCTCACCTGCCTATCTGCTGCATTGTAAGGGTCCTGACCCTGTAGCAATCTTCACTTGAGGAGATTTGCTGGTTTGTGTTCTAAGGGGAAAAATTTCCAGGTTAGGAGGAGATTTTGCATCCCTGTAATACAATAATGGAATTCATCCAGCAATTAATCCAGGATATGATACAACTTGGTTTTGGTATGTTAGGGAGCAAGGGAGAGGGCCAGCATAGGGAGAAGAGAAACATTTAAGCATGTGCAATCGCTAGTTTTTGTAAGGATTGTTATAATGCTTTTATACAATAGGCAAAAATTGCTCCTAAAAAGTCATTCTAGTCTATTGGGTAATTTGTATGCATATTAAAAATTTTTAAGTATATATTTAATCAACTGGCAATATAAAGTGCCTGAAGCCCTGAATACACATGAACCCAGTTGACCAGAACAGCTGAAAAAAGGCTTGTTCTAGGCTCTGGGGGTGCATTCCATAGAGTTTGCTTTTAAAATACATCTAAGAGCCTAGAAAGGACTCAAAGAAGTTGAAACAGTTTTAAAGAAAGGTCCTTTCCCTTCAGGTCATGGACATAATCTGAATTGAGGCAACAGAAGGAAATGGAAAGGTTTGTCTGGATTGGTGCTCTAATAATGAAGGTAGGGGCCCAGGACTTGACTCCCTTAGGTGCTCTTCTAAGAAAGTGCAGATGTGAACCTCATCTAGCCCAACAGCTGCAATTGCTCCTCAGTTTCCCCTTTTGTACAATGGGAATAACAACATTTAACCTTCTCACGTCCTTTTGAGGTATGTTAAAGACAAGTATTCAAAGATATAAAAGTGAAAGGTAAATTCTCAGGTCTCATTGAAAACCAGGTGGAGAAGTCATTGCAAGTGCCCTTCATGCCCTTGAAAATCTCACCTTTATTTTATTGATGGCTATAATGCACTTTGAGACCTTTGTAGGAAAGGTGTTATAGATGTGCAAAGCTGCTAAGGAAGATGAAGTAAAAATTGACTAAAAGGTCAACTTCAGAAGCAAAGGATTATAATATGAGCATAACCTATGGCAAATACCTGGAAGGCTACACATGGGAATGTGGGAATATGAAGTCAAAATATGCCTTTAGATAATTCCAAGTCAAAGATGGTATTCTGCAAATATAACGGCAGAAGTTGACTTATGGCACCCCAGGAGGCCAGAAACTGGTCATTTGTTCTCCATACAACCCATATGTAAAAGGTTCCTCTGGCCACTCTAATGTGGATCATCTCTATGAGCACACTCTTAGTGGTCATCTTTTCCTTTCTGGAAACCACCAAATTTCTCTCCAATAGCCCCTAGTCATGGAAAAACCAAGACTTTTACATTTTCAGCTGTATGTCTATTTGCTCAGTAGTCTCAGGTTTCTTTTAATGGTCACAAATACATCATAATTTCCCCAAATAATTCAATAATAATAACAATCCCCAGTAAGCATCACCTGTTAAGTCTGCTCTCACGCAATCTGCAGTGAAGCTGTAGCAACACACTGGATTCTTGGGAAATGTTTTGGAGCTAAAGAGGACTACATTTATATTAGTGCATTTATTTTTTCTGACACTCAACTTTGTTTCCTACTTTTCATCCCTCTGCAGTTGAACAGTCTCAAAAAGTAGGTCTGAGAGCAGACTTTGAAATAAAGAGTCTTATCCACAGGCAACGAAATAACAACTGCTAAAGGCACTTGAAAAACATTGTGAAAAATTACAGTAATAATTCCAGGGGTATTTAGGCATTAAGCTGAAACCAGCAAACCGTGTTATATTTAAGCCATTTAAAATCTCAGCTTACGTGGAAAGTTAAAAAATGGAAAATACTAATTAATTTTTATTGGTTTGTTTTAGAAGAGATTTCTAAAATAAATGACAAGTGGTAGATAAATGCCAAAAATAAATAAATAAATAAGTAAATAAATAGACTTATTGTGATGTTCAGATAAAAAATTATGGAGTTGTTGAAAATAAGAACTTAATTTAAGACAATTTCCCTTTATTACCAAGATGAGCTATGATAATTAAGGTTTTGTAAACTATGGTTTTCAGCCTTCTGAATATATTCTCACCACATCCAAAAGGAAGATCCTTGCATCATAGAAGCAACAGCATAAACAATTAATGAGGTCTAGATGAGTGCACCATACAACCATATTGGTCAGGATAATTATTGTGCTTGTTAACTTTTAAGTTTTAATAACACAAATGGTTTATTAATCTATCTTCATGTAGGATGATTTCCACCCAAGCAATTATAAGCTAGTGCTTGCAGGTAGCAAAAAAAGAAATGGATTCACACAAGGTTCTGAATATACACAATTGAAAGGATGTTACAGATTGAGTAAAACAAAAAAATCCATTTATTGATGAAATATGTAAGTGGAGCAGAAAAAACTAGGTGAACTATTTGGTCTTCCTAATGCAATATTTGTAATGGCACACCAGAGTTCTTTCACAGCCAGCTTATGGGAAGACTTGTGTTTATGGAGGGAATTATGGCAGGTAATCAGGAGTCAACTGATCACTGCAAGTCTATCTGTTAGCTGGGAAATTTGAGCAATAATCAGTTCAGAGTTAAGTAACCAAACATGAGTTCAAAGCGGGGAGAAAGGTGTTTGATTATTTCCCTTTGTAATTGTGCAGGAACATTTGTATAATTAAAGCATTAGTATAAAAACAACCTAAAAGGGCTGATTAAAAAAAGAGAGGAACGTGTTTAGGTAAAGCCTCAAAGACAAGGACACAATGTTTACATTTAAAGTAGTGTTGGAAGAAAACCGAATTTGGTTTAAAGAATGGAGTTGACTTAGGTAGACCTTTAGGTGAAAGAGACAGTGTAAGCATGGTATTAAGGCTTTACATGTGATGGAGTTAGGAGCTGGTACAAGGTGCTTCCACTGAATGAAATGTCAACTCATTGGACAGAGAAAATTCCTAGAGTATAGTATGTGACCTAGAATAGTGTATTACAGATAGAATCTGTATAGACAAACTTCAGTAGTCAAGGGCACTACAGTTTACATGCCTTAATTATTCTAGGATGAATTAGGACAAAATAAGAAACACACAATTAGGGGCACTTTCTCCTACTACTTGCTCAGCTGTAATGGAATGTGAAACTGGGTAGAAGTGATTTTGTATGACTGTGAATTCGGAATTCATTCAGCAAATTTGTTCAGTGCAGTTATTACTAATTTTAAACCAGTAAAAATAGCTCTGGGAATATCTTCATCTTGTTTCCTCCTGAATTAAGAGTGCTGATATTTGTAAAAAGCAATCAATGAGGGAAGTGGTTCTTTTGAGGGTTTACAACTCTATTATAAATCAAGTATTGAGGGGGGAAAAAATGTTTTCCTTGAATTCAGGTAATAATATCAAGTCAGATACAAATCATCAATAGTCAATTAAAAAAAAAAGAAATAAACCAAAGCCAAAAATATATCCCACCCAACAAAATATCCAAAGAAACAAATTAAAAGAAACCCTAAACCATCCCCAACATTAAATTCAAATCATTGAAGAAAGTCCAGGAAATGGAATTTAAGGATCCTTTCATCTACAGCTGACATTGGTGAACTAGGAGGAAAAGTGAAATGAAGATACCTAGAAAGTTTGGGTAAACATTCAAGAGCTTAAATTCTTCAGTGGAGCAAAGAGATCCCAGAGGTTCCTTGTGCATTCATTCATGTAGAAAGTTCTGCAGCTGTTTTGGCTAGATACATGGTCATGATAGAGAAGGATAAGGTCTCCAATACTGGCAAATCAGAAGAGGGGTTGGCCAGACAAACACTGACATAACCTGAGCCTCATAAACCTATCACATTCTACCCTATGTTGGTTTGTTTTATATTCCTGGAGTTTAAAAGTGGTCAAATATTTTCTTTTTCAGCTGAGCAGAAGAAAAGTAAATTCACTTTTTGAGCAAGACCTAGATAGCAGTGATAAAACCTGAGTATATTTCTGTGGCCACACTAAAAATGACTCCCTGAAAATGGGGGGTTGTAATGGGAGTGCTGACACAATCTGATTCCTACCTATCACTTTGCAAGCTGTGCTGTTATAATAAGAAGAAAAGGTTGTGTCTTTGGTGTAAAACTGATGGAAGTTAGTAGTGCTGGGTGAAAATATGCAGCTCATTTAAAGGAGAAGAAACTGTAACAAAGTAAATGAATCACATAAAAAGGTGAAGAAAAAAAAAAAGACAGCTAGGCTAGAAATGAAAGACACATAAAACATAAGGGAAGGAGAATTTCTTCTCCCATTCAGCATACCCTGAGAACCTGATTGTCATCCAATTAGAGTCTGAGAGAGGGTTTGATTAATCTATCACAAGCAAAAGGGCCTGGCTCCAGTCTCTAACCGGGGAGGTATGAAAACCGCATGTGTCCCTAAAGGTTTCTTCAGCTTCTTTGTCCGCATGGTCAGGTGTTCCTGCACAGTTAGTTCTAGGACAACTGTCTCCTCAATTGCTACAGTTAATTGTAAATAAGACCATAAAAGCCAAAGAGTTTTTATCCTGCTTGCTCAGTATGGGCTTGCCTTAAATTAAGAGCAGAGACTCCTCTGAAATCTCTGCCTCTTTCCTTTTTAAAGTTAGGTATTGGTACAAGAACAGCCAGCCCCATATGTTACGCAGTTGATTGTTTTTAAACAGGACCCCTGAGCCAGTTTGAATAGCCTGGGTGGTAAGTGTCTCCACAGCAGGCTATAAGGGAAAAAGGGAAAAGCTTTCCCTTGAGCAGTGGATTGACTGCAAAGACAGTCAGAAAAGGCTACTGCAACATGAGGCCCGCAGCTGCAATCTGAGGGCTCAACACAGCGATGGCAGATCCACACAGTCTGCCTTCATCTACTTTCCACCCACCACCCTGGTATGTGATGATAAAAGCCTCTGCAAGCAGCACAGCCTCTGCAGGAGCTAGACACTTCTGACCCACCTCTCTAGGGGCAAACTTTTGAATTCGGCTGCCTGAGGTACCTGCCTGGGGTGGCAGGACTTGTTACTGCAGCCTATCTCTGGGAGGATTTGATTCAGTTTTCTACGCACTGTCAGCAAGTATTGCTTGACACACCCGAAGGCATCCACATACGCCTGTCAGATACAATGCCGCACCTACGGGAGACCTGTGTCTTTCTGAAGTGGCAGCTGAGGCCAGGAAGGAATGTTCTAGGGCATCTCAAATGACACAAAGTGTCTGCAATGCTCAATGCCTGTAGAACTGAGCCCTAAGCATCTATCTGGCTTTGTTTCTATAAGAAAAGGAATGGAAGATAGCAAAGCACAGTCTGAATATTTAGGAATATAGTATAATTTGGTTGCTAGAAAGCCATCAAGAACCTTGATGGGTGCTGGGAGGTAGAATTCAGCACACGTGAAGAAGTATTGCTGTGTTAGATGATATGATATTGCCACATTGAATATATTTTAAAATCACTGTCAAATCATTCTGCATTCATGACTTCCAGTTTTACTCTGCTGTGGCTACAGAGGTGATATATAAACCCACATGGAATACAGTGGATACTTTTGGAAATCTGGTCTAGCCAGCATTGGTCCTATGCACCTCAAGCTTCTGGGAGCGTGAAAGCCTCTCAGTCCTGTCTGAGGGACTTCTGTATATATCAGGCATTGTTATACCAAACCCAAGATACTTGCCATTTGGATAGGCAAGAATTCCTCCAGTCATCATTATCGCAATGGGTAAATAATTTATCTTCTGTCATTTGAGATGGGTCGTCTTTGTTCTGTTATTGCTTCTTTGGTTTTTATAATGATATAATTCTCTTTCCAGAATAGGATGGTTGCATAACTCTTAAATAAGTCCCAGTTGGATCTTCTCCCACTATCCGTATGAAACTTATGTGTTGAAATGCATGTAGTACTAAGATTGTTTTATATAAACCTAACACATGTATGTATATATACATATGTGAATCTTTATATGCATATATGAATATATCTATATTTGCATATTTCTAGCTACATTTACATGCATATATTTATATACAAAAATATACCTAAATATAAGAAATCTACAAGGCATTATCTCTGGCTTTGTGCAGATACCAAAAGGATTTCATAAATATCATTATTTCATGATAATTGTCTTTAATATTCTCAATGGATGCATCAGTCACATTTATTTGTTGGGGGTTTTTAAGTAAATTTTGAAAAAGACATTCTAAAAAGTGTGAGGCAAAAAAGATGGTACATGTTCAGTCTGTGCCACATTGCAGACTGCAGTATGAATTAAAATGTGAGGGATATGGTTTCCATTTTAAGCATATCTGACCACAAGATTCTGTGATTCTATTCTGTGATTCTGTGATTGCCTGCATATAAATTAAAATCAAATGGATATTTCCTCAGATATTTCTGGCAACACTGTTTGGCCATAGATTTAAAAAACCATAAAATAAACTTGATGTTACAAGTATGTGTGTGATTGCCACTTATAATGAAAATGTTGTAAATAGCTAAATCAGAAACATTCAGGGCTAAGGGAGGAATCTTAGGACTTACTGCTTCAAAACCACAGACTTCTAACATGTAAACTAAAGAAGAATCTCCATTAACATGTAGTAGAATTTATAAAAGCAGAAACATACTTCATGAGGTATAATTATATGAGACATTTTATCTTCTTGGGTGGCTGCCTTTTGAGATGATATTTTTTTGGTTTTGCCATATTATGAGTTATAAGCATAATTGATATAACTACACTGTTTTTCAGTCTACAGCCTTGTAAAAAAGGATGCTAGTTTAATTCTTTAATTAGGCCCATATTGTGGACCAAAACTACATGGCCATGCTAGGGCATGAGGAGGACTGATCTCTGTCCCAGTTCCCTTATCCCTCCATCTCTAAGCTGTAGGTATGGGAGGAGTACTCTATACCTTTCTTCTTATCCCAGAGTGTCACATTAAAGGTGGTCTAGCAATAAGGAAATACGAGCTCCATTCCCCCTGCAGGCAGGAAAATAACCTCATATTGGCAAATTTCTATAAACTAAATGGTATTTTCCAGCAGAGGAAGAACAGTGCAATGTTTGGAATTAGCCTGAGGTCTAGTTTGATTCATTGCCTTCACAGGATCAGATACTTAGAGGAATTTGGTAAACTTATTCCTATTTAACTTGATCAGAATTATCTTCCAAAAGCATGATATGAGCATGCAGATCCTGAGGTTCTAGACTTCAATCTCACCAAGCCTTGCTTGACCACTGTGTCCTTAAATAGAGAAAAGGATTTCCTATTTCCTGAGTTTGTTGTGAAAATAGATACATTAGAGAATACTTTGAGCTGTTCAAGGTACGCTGATGATATGAAATGGTACTGAATACATTACTTTTAAAAGTAGAAGAGGCTTTTATTTTGAGGCAAAAACTGTTCTTCCTGTTTGTTAGGAGTCCGTGAAAATGCATAGGAACAGTTTTGCTTTATTAATAAAACAGAAGATTTTATGATATGGTTTAATCAGTACACTACTAAATGTTTTCTTTACCAAGCTCTGAACAATGGGCTCATCATTAGTGCTGGCTGTTAAATATGGTGGTTTTGGTTTGTTTTTTCAATATATCAATGATCATAATGCAGTAGGGCTCCTGGGTCTTTTGGCAATTTTACACTAACTTTGCATTATTTCTATGATTTTATCTTAAATTGGCACCATTTTATTGCATTGATAACTAGAAGTAGCAAATCAGAAAACAGAAAGCTGACACTGATTGATGTCTAAGTCTTTCTCCTGATTTGCTGATTAAACTCATCAATCTATATGCAGAAGAGGTGTCCAGTGTAAATGGAACCAACCAGCCTTAACGAAGTTGTGTTGTCAGCATACTAAAGGGAAAATGGGATCCTCACGGCAGATAGGGAAAACAAAACTAAACCAGAGACTGTCTGCTACAAACAATTTATTTTAAGAGATGGTAAATCACTATTTAAAACACATTCTAAACAGTAAATTTTGTTGGCTATACTAGATTAAATTGCGGTCTATAGATCACACAGGGAAAAAAAATCAGACTATTTTGTTGGCCTTCTTGGCTGTGAAAAAACTGCCCTCAGTGCTCTGTCTAAGCTTAGTAATCCCCCAGCTTGTTTGGAGAATGAGTGTTTGTGGCACTAGCTAATGTATCTCATTCCCCAGCCACACTCCAGTTTTCTCAGACTGCTCCGTTCTTTTCCTTTCTAACTTGCACAGGGGTGCTATAGTCTGATTCTTTGTAAATGAGAGGTCATCAAACTGAAGCTGAACCCTAATTTTCATTAATTCCAGTGTTTTTATAAGGATTCACTGTATTCACATTATTGCCATGTAGATCAGAAGAATTTAGGGTACAAAATAACCACGAAAATTCCCCAAAAGCAGAAATGGTCATTTGAAAAAAAATCAGCTTTTGCAACATCTTTGGTGAACGATGCAAACCCATAAGTGCATCGAATAGACAAACTTTTGCATCTAGACATGGCTGAACTGAAAGAGGATCAAAACAAATTGATACGCAAAAATTTTATAGAAACCCTACCGAAACTCTTTGGCCAGGGTCAGGTCAACCAGTTCAAAAGAGAAAGGGTACAAGAAGAACTTCCTCCCAATATCTTAATGAGACAATTTTAGTTGGACAAAAAAACATTTATTTTTTTTTTTAGAGAATGATGTGACTTTTCTTAACTGGAAAGGGAACAGTTTATTTAGTAATATTTAGTTTATTTAGTAATATTTAGTTTATTTAGTAATAGTTTCTTTAGTAATATTTGCACGTCTCACATTTTCATTTTCTATAGTTACTATTGCTGGTGCAGTCACATGTTGTGTCATTTCTTGCTTATGATGTCACTTCTGAAGCTCCTTGACCTATAATTCTCTTATCATCAGTGAATTGTCAAGGCTTAGACTGGTGCTGGACTCTGTGCAAAAAATAAAGAAAAAATGGAAAAGAAACTAATAAAACGTGTTAAAATGCGTTCAGGCTCTTTCAGTGCCTCTAAATTTAGAGCAGCTATTTACAAAGTCATTGTGTTTTATAAATCAGTGGTTGCCAAGACCCTGCTCGGTGTGCTACCTGAAAGCCTCTGTGATGTTAATTACAGCCACAAGAACCTAAAAAGTCAAATGCGAGGTCACTGCCACTAGACTTTTGGTTGACCGCAGCAGTGAAGTGCAACACTTCCTCAGGGTGCTCTTTGCTCTCTGCTCTCTGTGGTTGCCAGTGGGCAGTGATCTCTATCAGCTGAAGACATGGATACAGATCTCAATATAAACATGAGTTCTCTCCCTAATATTTTGAACATTTCATATAAAAGCATACCCTTTTTTTTTATGTCCCTCCTGAATGTACACTAAGTACGTTCCTACAACTCATCAGAAGTTTATTTCAGTGAACATAAAGGAAAAAAGAGTAATTGTGCTATAAATCACTGCTATAATCCCACCTCCAAATAATTTCTTAAAGTAACTGTAAAAATACAAAATATTTTAATGAAATTTTTCTGTCCAGCCCTGACATAAAGTTAATCCCCCATTTCAAATTTATTCTTAAAAGAATATTCCTAATAAATAAATAAATGTGGAAATTAATAGATTACCTTCTGACTAGTAAGATGCAATAGGTTTAAGTAGGACTTAGAACATTTGGACATTATGAAATGTCTTCTAACAGAAAACCTAGGGAACATTGGGAAAAGAGTGTCTGGGAGCTCTGGAATCTCCATCATTAGCAGATGAGACAGCAACTGTCAGGAATGACTTAGGTATAGCTGGCTTTGCCCTAGGGCAGAGGGATGGACTAGCTGACCTCTGGAGGTCATTTTCAGCCTTGTGATTCTGTGAATGAAAACATACATTCAGTCCTAACTGCAATACAATTCGTCATCACTCAACATCATTTCCCTTCAGTGTCATGCAATCTTAACTTTGTCCTTTGTTTTGCTCTATTTAAAAAAGTACACTTTCAGATATATTTTCTTGATAGAATGTAATATTTATTAAGTGTTTTGTAAAGAGTAAGAAGAAGACATATAGTTTTGAGGTTTATTAAGAAATTGCAGTGTTTCATACATTTTTTTTTTACTCCACTGTATTGCACAATGAAGTAAAAGCTATAATAAATGAAACTGGGGTGATAGGTCTTGGTTGCATTTACTTCCTCAGTAAATATGATACTTATTTGTAGATCTTGCAAGGTATCTTTATAGCATTGTGTGTGTATATTTATATGCATATGTATTTACATACATATGTTTGTGTGGTAATAATTACGAGGTCATATTATAAACAAGAAATGGATGCAGGAAATAAAACTTGTAACCTAGTAATATTTCACTTTGATATTGGCACAATTTTTACTTTTTTTTTTTAATATTAGAGGATAATATGAGGATCAGTAGAATTAAATGAAATTCTTATTTGGTGAAGTCTTATAAGAAGGATAGTCAACTTTTCCAGGTTCTTGCTGATTCTCCAGTCAAGACTTAGACCTGCTCTAGGTTAAGCTTTCTCTTACACAGTTATGTCTTCTTCATAAGCCTGTTCTAATAAATACCTCGTCAATTATGATCTGACTTATGCCACTAAAAATTTTTAGCAAGCTCTTCATAGACACCCAGGTATTTACAAAGCTGGCATCATTGTCTATGCACTATCAGATCAAGTTGTGTTCATCTCATCACCATAATCAGTCCCACACTTGAAGTCTTGTCTTCCTGACTCTTGTTTTCCTGTTTCCTCTAATTCTTCTTTTCATCTCTTCTCTGGTCCATTGTTTCACACTCATTTTCAGCTTATGGTAGTATGTCTTGCTCTTTGATATTCTTCTGTTCCTCTAAATCACACATCTTGGTCACCTCACCCATTTCAAGTGATATAACCATCATCTTGTATTTACTTGTCTTTATATACCTAAAATAAAACAATTCTCTACTTTTTCTTATTTTTCATCAAATTCATCATCATCTTGCATGCCTTGCATGCCAGGTTTGAAACCTGGCTCATCTCCGGCACCCTTATTCTTTACATCCAAATGCTGTCCACATAATTTAATTGGGATGCAACCTTTCTTATTCACAGTTCAAACTATTGTCAGCTTTCATGATAGGCTACCCCAATTTCTACAACTGGGATTCTACAGGTTTTTTTTAAATATGCATTTTTATAGCCCAAACCATGATGCTCTTACTTGCAAAGTTATTCCTATCTATTCATTATCTTTCACTTCCCTTTAATGACGTTTACCAGCTCTTAGGTCCACTGCATTTCAAACATTGATCTGTAATGTGCAATGACTGAAGGATAGCACATTGACTACTAATGACTCATTGTTTTCCTGTTTTCCCCTTACTTATATGACCATTATTGTTATCTCTGACTTGTAACTCTGTACAATGTTTTACTCTGTGCTTCCACAGTGCCGAGTACAATAGCAGTTTGTGTTCATGATGAGAATCTTAATGCTTCATAGTGCTAATTCCCTGAAATTATAACAGAGCTACCAGGCTTTAAGAAAGATCAGAATTAGTCTTGCTCCATCTGCTTATATTTGTGTGGTTCAGATCTGTCACTGTTCAGGGAGGAGAGAAGGGACATGCTTTCAATTGCTCAGTTGTACCTATAATCCTAAACCTTGGGTAGAGAAAGTAACAGTAAGCTATCATTTCCTACAGTGAATCAGGAAAGGATAGTCAGAGAAGAATATTAAAGCATTTGCAAAAGAGAAAACTTTCTTGTTTGGAATATGAAGTTAATCATAATAGAAAGATCTTGAAGCATTCGTTTTCAGTGGAATAACACTCACTAGTCTTGAAGATAAAAATATGCCCCCATCCTTTTCTTCCTTTTTAGGGACTGAAAAGGATAATAACTGATGACAAACTACTGAAAACAGTGTGCCATACTTCTAAATTCCTGCTTTAACTCAGCCCTGAAACATTTCAACAACAGCAACAAAAAAATTACAAAACTGTGACATCCATGAGCTGTGACTAAGCCAAGTTAAAGCTCTTTTGCTATTTAACATACCTACTAAAATAAGAACAGAAAGTGTCTAGCAAGTATCTGCTCACTTTTCCCAGGGCAAGTAGCATAACTAATCATGCTGGGTGTCAGACAATTTTTCTGTCTTAGTCACCCTTGGACTTGCCTAACCCTCACACTGTGTAGTGGCCATGGTAGTGAAGGACTCTGATTTAGCCATGTTTTAGCTGCTTGTCAACCAGAAAGCCTGTTTCTGAGACCACACCATCACTGAATGCAGCAGGGACATGTTGCAAGTACTACTGTGCTTATGTTGTGGGAGAAGTTAACAGTAATGAAACTGGGTGCTTAAACCCAAGGTTCCTNAACCAGAAAGCCTGTTTCTGAGACCACACCATCACTGAATGCAGCAGGGACATGTTACAAGTACTACTGTGTTTATGTTGTGGGAGAAGTTAACCCATGCTGTGGTGAATGGTATCTGTACAGGTTCCTCAACTACTAAATGTGTGGCTTTGCTAATCCCCTAACATTTGGTCTAGTTCATGACTTCTGAAGGCCAAATAATCTTAGGAAGGAATCCAAATTTTTACTGTATTGCTACCTTTTCCTTTCAAATGTCTAAACATTGCTGACATGTCTGTTCCTCTCACCTATAAAGAAATGGTTACCCTTCCTCAAAAATATACTGTGATTGGATGATGCTGATTGCTGTTGGTGACTGAAGTAAGCAGTACGCCATGCAACAGAGGAGTTCTTGCTCCTTGGCTCACTTCACTAATGCATTAGAAAAGTTGATACCTTTTTTTTCTTTTTATTCCAAACTGTTCTGTTCCTGACTTCTCAGCTTCCTCCAATTATTTGTCCAACTTGTGGATACTCTGAACCACCGCCCTGTTTTAGACTTGCATGTATCCCTTGAATACACTTTTACTCCACACTTCCTTTCCACTTTAATTCCTTAGACTTTTCTATTATTAACATTGATAACTATTTTTAAGAAAGCAACTTATTTCTGATAATGTATTGTTTCAATACAAAAGAAATACACCAAAAGACAAACTCTCATCAGAATTTCTTCTCCTCCTAATAGTTTATTTTACTTCTTTTTTCCGGTTATAGCCCCCTAGACAAAATAAAGGTGTTTTTAATGAAAAGCAACTTGAAAATCAGCTTTTAGAAATGTTTTCTTTCATGGTAATTCTAGCTGGTAGAACTTGAAGCCCTCTGTATAGTGAAGATGCCAGTTCCTATTATTAATTCTGCTTTAGCAATGAGAAGGACAATCTGACATTTCAACAGGATTTTTGAAGATTTTCCTGGGTTTAGCAGTGGCAGTCATCTTTTTCTTCTTCATGGTAGCTGGTGCAGATGTGATTTGACTTTTAGCTGGGAACAAAACTGATAACAGGAATGTTTTTAGTTACTGCTCGAATGTTTTCCTCTGACCAAGGACTTTGTGAGCCTCATGCTCTGCCAGGGAGGAGGGGAGGCCAGGAGGAAGCAGGGACAGGACACCTGGCCCAAACTGACCAGGGAGGTATTCCATACCATAGCACGTCATGCCTAGGATGTAACTGAGAGTTACCCGGAAGGGCTCAGCCTCTGCGGGGTTGGAGGGAGTATTCAGTCAGTGCTTGGTTGGGTTGGGGTGTCGTGAGTGATCTGTTGATGGTTGGTGAGATGCTGTATTCTTTTCCCTTGTTATTTCCCTTATCATTATTATTATTGGTGGTAGCAGCAGTGATTTGTGTTATACCTTAGTTACTAAACTGTTCTTATCTCAACCTGTGGGAGTTGCATTCTTTTGATTCTCCTCCCCATCCCTCAGGAAGCAGGGGAGGTCAAGAAAGGGGGGTTGAGTGAGTGGATGAGCTGTGTGGCTGGGTTTAAACCACGACAAAGGTGAAATCACAGTATCAACGTAATGCATATAAGGCATTGATATTTACCAGGAGAAGACATCAAAGTATTTGGAACTTTTATGCGCATTGCTGTAAATCAGCTTTCACAATTACTAAGTTCTGTGAAAACAATTTAAGGAGAAAAATGTTTTGTATGAATTCATTCAGAGGTGTGAAAGATAGTCTTAGCTGGCTTTGCTAGTGGTACATACATATTTTTTTCTTCTTTCTTTTAAATGATTTATTTTCCCAGAAGCTTCTGAACAAAGTCAAACTTTCAAAACAAGTGAATTTAAAAAGTGAGACTCTGCTAATAAAGTCTAAAGAAGTAAAAATCTACTTCAGAGAGAATCAGTAGGCTGTCTGCATATTCTAACTATAGCGGTGTGGATTACAGATAGCACACAAGCAATGTAGCAAGACCACACAGCACCTTGCAATTTAGAATTTGTCAACATTCTGCAGTTTCCCATGTGAGTCACCACTTGGTTGATGTTTCCCATTTATTGTTTACATAGGCATAAGCTTTGGAACATCCATGCAAAACAGCACATTCAAGCTTTACATCAGCCACACATAATGAGAAATCTCAAATCACTCTGAGCAATTCATTTAATATTTTATAGTAAAAATACGGCTTGACTTGTGCAGTTAAATTTGCAAGAAGATAAGGACAGCAAGAGCAGCCACCCATACGTTACTGGTGATGAAACAGAGATAAACTGAAAAACTGTGAGATTGCATATCTGAAGTCTGAAACAGCTGTACTCATACTTAACGTGTAGGTTTCATTCATTAAATATATGTAAGATATAAATATGTTAATCTTCAGCCTCTGTCAGTCTGCAGAGAGGATAAGAAGGGTAGAAAACATAATTAAATGTGTGTAGGTGTTTCTGTTAAAAGAAATTTGCCAGTAGTGTGAAATCAGAATTTCTAGCTTGCCTTATTTTAATTTTGTGATGCTTGGGCCTGAAGTATCAAAAGAAGGGATTTCCCTCACTTCCCCAAGCCAGGCAGAGCCATATATTATGGCAAACACTGAGACTCACAAGTAACAGTCAAAATGCCATCGGAATAGAAATAGAGAGAAGGTAAAGAAAATCCATTCCTAGCTCTTTACCCCACATGGTCTGATCTGCCTTCCTTTTTCTGTCTGAAGCTGTGCAACATGGCTCCACAACTAGTTGCTAAAGAGCAGTACATTCCCTGCTCACACTGTCAAAGCATTAATCAGGAAACTGGAGCAGCCTCAGGTTTGGGGGTTTTTTGGGTTGTTTTTGGGCAGGGGGGATTTTCTTGGGTGTTTTTTGTTTGGTTTTTTTTTGTTGTTGTTTGGGATTTTTTTTGTTTTTGTGGGGTTTTTTTTGTTGTTTTTTTTTTTTTTTTTTTTTTTTTTTTTATTATATTCCTCGTTCTTTAAATATTTG
>NDXB01003854.1:34582-46776 GCA_002631895.1 Agapornis roseicollis
TTTTTTTTTTTTTTTAATCATTGCTAAATATATCCAGCGTGCTCTAAAAATCTGGAAAAGGAAATGAAAATTTTGAGCAAATCTGTCCACAGTGATTTCAGGTCTTGATTGTGAATTTCATCCTGATAGTGTCGATTTTAGGGACTGCTACATCAAAGCATGAATGGCTAGCTGCAAGATCGTGTTTACTACTTCATACAACACACTTGTTTCCCTGAAAGCCAATTCTGATTCAAATCAATTTAATTAAGTAACAAAGCTCGTTGTCATAGTAACAACGCTACTAATTTGTCATGGCAAATACTCTGTGAGATTGGCCAGTTGCTAAGCAACAGCCAATGGGCTTGAAGACAGAAGATGACAAATTCTATCTGGTGCAGATGTTGTGATCCAGTCTTGAATTAGGCCTCTGTTCAGAGTGGATTCCCAAGAGAGCATCACCTGGATAGTTTAATAGCAACACAGGGAGTAGCATGCCACAACAAATTACATTGTTTTGCACTTTCAAAAATGTGTTTGAGGGAGAAGCTAGTAAAATAAGTTAATTTGATGCTCCCTGTCATCTTTTTATTTTCCTGTTACAGAATATATGGAGATGATTCAATCTTACAGTACTTGGCTTTGCATATGCATATTTATATCACAGAAATAGTCTTTTATCCATCTTTGCACATATGATACATAAAATTTAGGCATGCAAGCACAAAACAAGTGGATTATGGCTAAATCACCTCAACAAAATCTGTTTGGGGTAATGTGCATAATTCACTCACAACAATGGAGATGAATTTATTTTTATTTTATTATTCTTTCTTTCAGGATAGCCTCCTACTTCACAGTTTAAACTTGATTTACTTTTATTTGTGAGAATAAATTCATTATTCCTTTCACGGAAAGTACTACAAATATTCCAGGCTGTTGGTATTGTCCTACCTGTGCTTGCTTTGGATGCACACAGAAATCAAACTAAGTGTAAAGTACTGCCATTTTGTCAATGAATGACTTCCTTAAATTCATTGTAGTAGATAATTTATCCTGAAATTCTGTCTCACTGTCTTCCAACTGAAAAAAACCCCAAACAAAACAACAATACCAAAGCCAAAACACTTTAATTGGGAAATAATTAAAGTATTCTGTTTGCTTCTATGTTTATGCCTAATTGTAAAACTTACTTCTTAAGCTTAGTACCTTGTGCACAAAATAAACCAAATTGGCATCTGCTAATGAAGACTGCAGAAACTTGTGAGAGTAAGATTAGAGTCATTTAGAGATGGATTTACAGTTCACTGAAAAAAATTGTTATCAAAACAGAAATGCTCTGTGAAATGCGATTGATTTTTCTAGGATTTCGCTTGTGATTGTAAGGAAAATTTCTGACAGTTTTGAAATTGCTTTTTTTTTTTAAATTATATTAGAGATTTCATTTTTTAATGGAAACTGGCTTTTCAATTAGAAATAATTTGTCAAATCATAATCATAACAGAATGGGAAGTGCTCTAATTTAACAAAGACTCAAACATTGAAATCAAAACAAATCCTTCTAATTTTCTGAAGCAAGATATCCGAGTGACTCAAAGGTCCCCTCTTTGCTCTACCATCATTTGTGTCCTGTGAAATCACTCCTGCTGGCAGGAGAATTTTAAAATTTAGGAAAGACTTTCCAGACTCCACATGTTTCTCATATGGATAGTACATTAGTGTCTTACTGGATTCATTGCATCTAATGGATTGCTGACAGGAAGATCCACCCAAGGATCTAATATTATAGTCTACAATATCCACTTGAATATACAGCAACGATTTAGTAGTCTAAATAGAATTGTATCTAGAGCCAAATCAGGGGTTTGTTTGTTTTATCAGTGTCACTGCAAATGGGTAATTGCAATAGAAATTATATAAATCCATGATCTTCCATTGTATTGTGAGAGGGTTAAAATAAACTAAATGAAGAATCCAGTCAAATTCTGGTTTTATAAAACTAACATCAGCCTTTCTTTTTCTTTTTTTTTTTTTAATAAGAATTTCAATGCTAATATAAAAATAGAATCGTATCTATTGAGTTTGGTTAAAAGGGTATTCTGCAGAAAATCAGCCAGGTGTCTTAAAAATGAACAGAAAGTATAAAAGCAACAGCAACATGCAACTTAAATATTTTCTTCTCGCTATTGCAAACCTGTTAGACTAGTAGACTAGTATTGTTTTGTATTATATTGTGTTGGGTGGATCTGGCAAGGTTTATGGTAGTATGAGCACTGTGGGCAGATGTGCAGGAGGAAAGGTGTTGTTTTAATGTTTGTCTTTTGTTTCTCACTATCTAAATTTATTTTAATAGACAGAAAAAGTAAATTACTCTTCCTCAAGTTGAGTCTGTTTTGCCAGTGACAGTAGCTGCTTAGAAATCTCACTACCTTAATCTCAGTCCATGAAGTTTCTTATCCTATTTTCTCCCCCCTGTCTGGCTAAACAGAGGAAGTGAGCATCTAGGTGGGAGCCTGGCTTTAGCACAGGTTAATCCACCAGGTAAATACAGTCCAGTAACTGGAGAAAGTTATATATATCAAGTACATAGCCTAAGGAAGACAAGGCTTCATGTCCAGTAGCAGTACCTCCCTGTTTTCATAGTGTGAAATGTATTTTAACACTGGAAAAGTAATATGCTTTCGCCTTTTTGAAAGCTGCAGATAAAATCCTAATGTCCTACCAGGAGAAAGAAGAAAACAAACAAAAAATCTTTTAAATCCAAGTGCTAAGTGGCAACATTTCATACAAGAATACTCAGACCACATTTTATACATTGGCATCTGGCACTGAAAGTGGCATTTTGTTACTCTTAACTGTGTCTTTTGTGAGCCTTCATTGCCCAGTTTGGGCATCTCAATTTATGCAATGCTTTTTGTTTATGAAACATAGGCAGTTACGTATTTTTAATTGTCCTTTGATGAAGCTGACAATTCAGAGATAATTCAAACTCAGCAGTGAAGAGAACAGTTGTGACCCTATCTGTTTCTTGCATCAGGCCTGCTAGTAAGAGAGAACGTATCTTTTCAAAGCTTTTCATTTTGAGTTAAACCCTGAGAACGGGAGAAGCCATGAAATCCTTAAATAAATTACTGGTTAATCATCAGCTCCTCACTCTTTGTGGCCACAGATCTGAGGACTGATAGCTGCTCTCTTAGCTTCCTGATCATATGTTTTGCAACATCATATAAATCCCCTGAAAATTTCCAACCCTTTCTGATACTCATTTCCAAAATGATTGTCTCTTTCAGAAAGAAATTATGCGGTCTTGATTCCTAGATATATAATACTGCTGTTAGAAGAGTTAAAATAAATAAAATTAAAAAAAACCCCATCCTCAAGCAAGTTTAGTTCATTATAGGCTGCTCATCAGATGCATCTTTCTCATTTTTTACCATATAGTTGGTTTTGTATATGTAAATAATTTTGCACATCACTGATCAGGCTGTGACTTAAATCCGGCCAGAAAGTCAATAGGGAAAAAAGAGATGGATTATTTTCTTATTAGGATTCCTTTGTAAAAACTACCAGTTTGAAAGGTTTTAATGAATTCACTACCTGTAGTATTTTAAAATCAAAATGAAATTGAATGCATTACAGAAATCTTTGCCAACGAAATCATAAACTCAATCAAAAAAGAGGAAGTTTGACAATTTTTTCATCAAGCTGTGTTGATTGGCAGCATGTATATTGCCATCATTTTAATTCTTCAATGATTTCATTTTCTATCACCTTTACTTAGTTGCTCCATATCCACTTAACCAGCCGACAGTACACTGAAACATTTGTCCTTCTTAAATGATGGTACAACTGCCATTTCCTTCCAGAGACCTGATTTTTTTAATTCCTCCAAGATTTATCCATCAGTCTGAAATTCCTTTGAATGTTTTTTGCAACTTATTTACCATGTATGAAGTACTTCATCATATTTTAGGTTCACTTATTTTTTTTCTTAAAACTCCTATTTAGTTCCCTTCCTCTCAGTACTACTGTAACAAAACCTGTTTCATTGTTGATGTGAACATTAGCCTTCATTCTAAGAACAGCTGCAAATTATACACTGGGGGATTCTTCCTTTCCTACAGCACTGCTGACATTTATATTGTCCCTATTTGGTAAACTTGCCCCAGAACCTGCCCCCAGGACAGACTTGTTGAGAGTGGAAAGAGGTGGAAAATCTGTTGGAGGGAATGAAGAAAACTGCAGCCACTTAACCACTTCTCTTAGTACAGAGCACATGCCACAGTTTGTATGATGGACCAAGGCTTGTAAGTAGCATTCTCTTTACTCTCTTTCACACTTACGTTGCAATTGCCCTTGCACCATCCAGGCCATCACCAGGAATCCCTTTTGGCATCTATGCAACAGTAACAGCAATGCTAAATTTTCTTTTTTCTGTTAACTGCTGATGTCCCCGATCTCAACAACTACCAAATGTGTGAAACTGGCACAGGGTTCAGAAAACTCTTTCACCCTTTTTTTCTTAAGCATTAGCAGCATTTGCTTCAAAAGGTTAAAATCGGTTACAATAACTAATCTTGTCTTCTCTGAAGACCCTTTTCTCCAGTGAATGGCTGGTCCGGCCACTGGCTGACCTTCTGTCTTCACTAATTTCTCTAAAATTCACTAATTCTCTAAAATTCACTAATTTCTCTAAAATTCACTATCTAACTTCCCACCTTTTGCTTCAGAGAGAGGCCTTGGGAAGACTCCTACGAATCAGTCACTGAGAATGGCAACCAGGAGAGCAGCCATTTCTGCCTCCTCCAGAAGAAAACAGTTCTGCCACATTCTTTTAAAGTATATTCTCCTCCCAAGACAAGCATAGAGCTCCCATCAACACGAATGCACACACAGAGGTGAATATTCCCATTTTGTGAGGGACGGTAATTGAATCACCATTAGCTTCAGTTTCTGGCATTGCTTAGAATGAGTTGAGTCCTATTCCTTCTTGTTGCTAGAATGCAATGAACAAGCTTTAGACTATTTAAAGGCAGCTTTGTTCTTCTGTCAGGCACCTGCTGAATGTTTGTTTCAAATATAACAACTCCACAGTGATATTAAAATCTGGCAAAGACAAAGGCCTGACTTAACCTTATCTACAGAGTGGCTAACAAAAGCCTGACTTAACCTTATCTATAGAGTGGCTATCAATGCCTCTGTCTCAAGCACTTCAAAATACCCTTCTCAGGTATATATAGAGCAGTTACATTACTAATCCAAATTTACCTCTAAGCTATATGAATGTACATTTTCCTAGTGTTCAAGCAGAGGAAGCTGTAAGGAAGTAGGATTGTTACTTCAGCTTTAACTTTTTCAATGATAGTGGTGATACAAGAATACTCCATAGAGTAAGTGGTTGTTGCTTGATTTATTTTTTTCCTTTCCAGAAAATAGAGCCTTCTTAAGAAAACTTCACAGACTTACACACACACATTAAAAACATAAAAAATGTACTTTTATGAAAGCTATACATCAAATGTCAAGGATAATAATCAATTTTTTGTCACAATGACCTGATAAAAGCTTTCAGTAATAATGTCATGGGGAAAAAAATTTGTGTTGGAACTCGTAACACTCAGCCCTGATATCAAACAAATTCATAAAAGCTCAATACCTCTGTAGCCCTCGGAGGCATGACAAAACACAATTTTTCATCCACAGGATATGGAATAATTCCCTCTTTTTATTTTATTTATTTATTTTTTTTCTTCTACAGAGACAGAAGCAAAAGCAAAAAATCTGAATTTCAAAAAAAAAAAAATAAAAATTACACAATCCTGCTTATGCAGGTGAACATTAGCGATCATTTTGGTCGCCGATATCACAAACCGTTATGGTGATTTCTCTCACATCATGCAAATGGCTGCATAATGTCTACTCCTCTTGGAATGTAAAATCAAATCAGCATTCTAATGATACAAGCCTGTGATGAGCTTGGAAATAAATATGCAGAAGCGCATAAAAAAAAAAATCAAGGCAATCAAGGAGAGCCAGCGTCCTAGCTTGGACTATAAATCTTTGTCTGTTTCAATCGTAAAGCTGGCCGAATCAGTGTAAAATTCGAGCGGGGATGTCATCAATTTCTGTTAACCTCTCTATTCTTCTTTGTGTTGGCGGTGCAGTGATGGATTGGTTTTGTCACTTGTGCTCAGTTCACAGTATGTTAACATGGAAGGGTGCAGTCAGGTTATGAAGAAGGGTTATTACTGTCCCAGCTCTGACCTGGACTTACTATCTTTTCTAGTATCACAAAGCCTTACTGTCTTTGGGACTGAGAAGTAGAATCCCTGGAGTGGCCTAATACTAAACTGAGCAGCCACATGTTTTTGTTTCTCCAGTTGCTTTGCTATAGTTCTTTCCAGTTGTTTGCTCCGATTCATAGGCCTATTCTTTCCTACCATTTTTTAATTAATAAATGAATGTAGGAGGTGCTTATTTACCCAACTATCAGTGTAGGAAGAAAAGTAATGTATTACTGGATTACATTAATACAAAAGTAATGTATTACTGGATTACATAGACAGGAATCTATGATTTGCAAACACAAAAAGATTCATAATTTTGCAATCTCCAAATAATAAAGCACTGCTAATAAGGCAGAGGTAATGACATAAGCTTACTGGCATGTAGTGAATACATAAATGTTTCAAGGAGTGGACTGGCAATTATTCTTTCATGTTGGCTTGGTCATGTGTTTGGTAAGGGTTTTTAAATTGTGCTACCTAAGTTTTGCAGTGTACTTGATGAGTACACTTGATGTGTTTTTCAGTTCTTGTTTATGTCAATGCTCTTGCTGTGATCTGTACTGCACAGAATTAAGACACCTGGCCCTATTTCAAAAACTTGCAAGCTCAACTTTAAGCAACTTCAAGCTCTATTAATGTCAATAGAACTGCTCAACTGCTTAACTTTAGCATGATCCTAAATACTTAGNTTGTTTTATGCTTCCCTAGGCTGTGTCAATGCTCTTGCTGTGATCTGTACTGCACAGAATTAAGACACCTGGCCCTATTTCAAAAACTTGCAAGCTCAACTTTAAGCAACTTCAAGCTCTATTAATGTCAATAGAAC
This sequence comes from Agapornis roseicollis, assembly GCA_002631895.1. Taxonomy (NCBI): domain Eukaryota; kingdom Metazoa; phylum Chordata; class Aves; order Psittaciformes; family Psittacidae; genus Agapornis; species Agapornis roseicollis. The sequence goes on from NDXB01003854.1 coordinate 41,675, forward strand.
TGCTCAACTGCTTAACTTTAGCATGATCCTAAATACTTAGATGGAAGATTGTAATAAATTCTAATCCAATGCCCAATGAAATTTTTAGGAGTCTTTATATTGTCTTCAGTAGGCATTGTATCAGGCTAATAGAGCTCAACACCTTGCAGAACTGAGCCCTTAAACAGTTGGCTCATTTCACCACATAAGTGGTTGTTTTAGTGGTGAATGAAGTGATCCCTATGTGTAGCATTTAATATAGTGTGTTTCAGCTTGTTAAGTTAGTAAAGTGCTTTGGGATCACTTGAGATGAAAGATACAATACGAATGAAAGTTATTACTGTTACACTGCCAAAAGCTCCATTTTTTTTTTTTGCCAGTGAAACCTCACATTAAAATAAATGCTTTAAAATGAACAAAATAGGATGCTGATCTATAAAAAAGTCTGTATCTATTTATTTCTGTAAAGAAAATCCGAACACTCTGGCAATAGGTAGTCTAGGTTCTGCAAAAATGCTGAACAATTGAGGGTCAATAGCAGTTTGTAAGTGATGCTTTTGCTCTTGACAAATTGGACCCAGGATGTAGGAGTAAATCTGGTCACAAATGTCTGCCACTTCTCAGAGCTGTGTTGACTGCTCAAAAGCAATTAAGTGAAGTGGATACTCAAGTCCCATTGAATGTCCCAATTAACAATTAGCAGGACTTGTGCTCTTAAGGGTTTTTTGAGATCTTACACAATACAGCACTGAGAAAGTCACACGAAGGAGACCTCAGTGTCCATATTCTTTCTATAGGAGCTATTTTTAAAGTCTTATGAAGAAAAGTCTAAATTAAATATAGTGGAGAACCAAGAAGCATTTTTATGTCATAGGTTATATTGCTATTCATCGAGTTCAGAAAAGTAGAAGGAGCCTAGACAGACAGCAGACTAGGCAATGTGACCAAATCCAAACAAATAGAAGCTTTACAATCAATTTTTTCCATTAAAAATATATTCCTACGTCCTGGTATTTTTAAGATGTCTTGGGATACAAAACCACTGTATATTAACAACAAAACCATAGATAAGGCTGGCATGATAAGGTTTCTCTACATGGCCAGTTTAGCTTGTTTTTTCACCCAAGTTTGTTTATTTATCTTGTAATGAATTTAAAATAACATGTTTAGTACCAACTACAGAAATGGCAGTAAAATTAGTCAAGAAGGGATCCCAAAGTCATGCAGTCCTTGCTGATAAAATTCTACCTGAGAAAGAACTGTAAGCAGCACTGAACCAGAGGAACTCTACATTTCCTTATGCTGCCACTGTCCCATGAAAAGGAATTCGCACTCTTGAGGTGAATGTTTCTGGACTTCACATCAGCTTACACATACCCTCAAACACTAAGTGCCTCCCCCCCCCCTTACACACATAAACAGAGCAAATGCAATCTGCCACAAAAAGACCTGAGATAGTCTCCAGGGATATGAATCCCAGCAAATTAGTTATTGTATTCAAATATATATAGCAGGGTGCCTGTTTCCTGCTATATTTGCCTTAAAGGTTTATGTTCTCAATTACATAATGATGTAGAAATTAAATGCAATTTCAAATTTAAACCTGTACAAGTGTCAGTAATCAAGTTCCCTGGTTAGTCCCATGAGGCTGCCCACAGCATTGCTGGAAAGTGTTCAGGCACTACATTACTCTCTCTAAGAACCTCCTGTTTAAGGAAAAAATGCTAATTAGTCTTATTTATTATTGATATTGCAGAGCCCAGTGAACTCGGGAAATTTGGCTTAGTTTTATGGATGCCATGCCAAAATAAAGAACTATCAAGGCTGCATGACTCTGCTAATTTTCAAAGAGTGATGGAACAACTTCTGTCATCCAGACCGACGTGCAGATCAATGAATCCCACTCTGCTGCATTACCCTGTAGGGCCTACAGGAGAAGCAAGTTGAGGTTTTCCTGAATTTTGTGAAACTTCGATTATTCGAATTGGCTCTTTATATAATCAATAGAGATCAATTTAGATTGAGTGGAACAATGTTCAATGCATCTTGCTAATAAAATAATTCTATCAATTTGTGAAAAGAGAATGAGGAACCCCGTCAAAATAATATAGTTAAAACCCCCTAAGAATCTTTTTGAAAATGTTTCTCTACTTTTCGTAGGCTTTATTTGATTTCTAACATTGTTTGCCAGGAACTATTTTGGTGAAATCCTTGACATGTTGAAGAGTTATTTTGCATAAGCTAAGCCGATGGAGGTTTGTTATTTTCCAAGATACGATCCTGAGAAGCCTGCAGCGGGTCTGGATTTTTTGCTTGAAAATTTATGAGCATATCAGTGGACTATGGGATTTTGAATTTTGGGGCCACATTCAGCTCAAATAGGGACTAATTTCCAGTGAGGGCTAATTAGTAAATTATAACTTTGCAGTCTTCCTCAGCGTTTATATAAATCAACCCTCCCCAAAAGGAGAAACAAAATGCATAAATACTAGTGACCGTAGACACAAACACTAACACACAGATTCAAACACAGATACACAGAATGTCTAATGAGGAAGAAAAGTTTCTTGCCAATAAATGAGTAACTTTAAAATATAGTTTAATGCACGTTGAATTCCACCCTCACCCTTCAGTTTGCCTTTTCTGTTTAAAAATGTGTTGAATTTGATCCCTCTTTGTAATCAAATCCTTCAGATGTATAGGCAAAATGCACTTTTTAGAATGTTAAACTGGCAACACAGAGGGTGCAGTTATTGCTTTACAGAACTGTTGTAGATGTCCTCTGACCTCTTTTTCTTAGGAATGTATTTCTTGGATGATTTTTTCAAGGACTCAGGTCAGGAAGAATCTACCCCAAGGGTGGTTGGAGGGAAGAAAAAATAACAAGGCATGGTGGCACCTGGGGACCACAACATTGTTCACATCCTCTGTAATCATCAGTGCACTGCTCAGCTGCTTTGGTAATTTACATAATACCATCCTGACACGTTCACTTCAGTTATCCATCACCATTGGGATGGTGTTGCTGTTTTCCTGCTTTATTTTCTTTCTCCCTGCCTTGTTCTCTCTGTGCCTTTCTTTCTCTCATTGTGTCTTATGTTTATCTGGCCAAGCAAAAAAGATTCATTTCACATTGTTTCTGCCCTCCTTGTTCAAGAAATATGAATTTGGCAAATGATGAGGCACCGAGCACAGCTAATAAGTAAAAATGCACATACAGAGATTTTATTCTCTACATTTTAATGAATAGTATCTTTGGGGGAACTCAGGAGGAGAAGAGGAGCAATAATTTAATAGGTGCAGAGATAGGGGAGAAAGTCAGTTTAATAAAGCTAACTTCTAAAGATATGATGTATTCACATGTAATCATGGCTCAATCTGCAAGGTAGGACTGGACACTAAGCTTAAAAAAAAAGCTTAAACCTTTTGCTTCTTGAGTTACCTTTCCTCAAATATGAACAAAGGAAATGTAATATTTCATTTTTTCTAAATGTATTTTTTACTGTTATGTGACAGATGAATTTACCATCTGAAAACATGAATAATTCCTGCAGTCCTACCTACCGAGACCAAACCACAGTCCTGTTCTGCCGTTTTATACCTCTTTACCCCTTTGACTTCCCTGGAATTATTCTTGACATACATTACTGTAACTGATATTGACAGTTTCACCCTTGTGTACACCCTTGTCTATCACCCTTGTCTATGATAAGGGTGATAAAGTCGCCTTCCCATAGTAGAGAAAAACTGTAAGACATATGACCACTGAATGGGTACCTGAACAACCTATTTTTTGTTACTTTGTCTAACATATCAGGGTGAATTTCTCACATTCTGCTATTGACTCCCTGGCAGTGAAGCCCTAAGACAACTTTGGCTACTATGACTTTCCTCTGCAGGAAGCTAGGAGACAATATTTGTGCCAACATGGTTCTTGGGGCAAGAAAGGACAAGTATTCATATCATGCATTTGTATCAGTGTCCCTGAACGAGAGTGGGAAATTATTTCTTCTCTCTGTAAAATGATATTCCTGATAAATCATTAAAGGGCAAAAAAAGACCAAATCTTGCAGAAGTAGTCACCAGTCCCAACAAAGTCAGACTCGCTTAGAATTCCCCAAATCCTCCCTTCTTGAGAAAAATGGGTCTATGTGTACAAAGGCATGAACAGCCCTGTTTTTAAACAGTGTTGCAAACATTAATGTAGATTCTAATCAGTTTAATATCTCAGTTTAGGTGGGAAGAACCTGAGCGTCTGTTGCTCGTATATGGAAGCTTTGGGTTCAATCCCTATTACGTTAAACTGTGACATTAAGCCAGCTGCATAATTGTTGAAGGAAGAGATGGGGACATGCAGAAAGGCTAACAACCTTAGGCAGATCCCCATAGTTTAAATTCCTATGCACCATCGTATTTAAGCAAAAGTATTAATTTGCTTGGTGTTAGCACTCTGGAAAAGTTGAACCTCTGTAAGGTCAGGGTCTCCTGCTGCTAAAGACTTTGCATAAACTTATGGTTTGTGTACATCAAATCCATGGTATGAATGGATTTCCAAAATCTGATATGCAATGTAAACTAGAAAGTATTTTTAATGTGTAAAGCCTTTCCCCTCAAAAAGCTTCCTATACAAAAATCAAAAATATTTATTATAGACTACAGTCACATTTATTACAGACTATAATTGCATTTCATTCCAGGATCTCTCCTAAAGGATCCTTATACACTTCTTCTTTTATAAAAAGTTTATTCTGATAAAGAAATATAGGACCTATTGAAGACTCCTCAGAGATGTTTCAATTAAGTCCTGTCTTCCTATATGTCAACTTTGTGTGGCAGAAACAAATTCAAGGCCCTGTCCTGCAAACACTGATACAATGAGATAACTCAAGAGAGCACTTGAATGATCTCAAGTATAGGCTCTGCTAGACAAATTTAGCCTTGGCAAAATCAATTTATTTCATGTGTATTAACACTGCTTTATGCTAGGTATGGCTCCTTTTTTTTTTTTTCTTTTTTTTTTTTTCTTTTTTTTTTTTTTTTTTTTTTTTTTTTTTTTTTTTTTTTTTTTTTTTTTTTTTTTTTTTTTTTTTTTTTTTTTTTTTTTTTTTTTTTTAAATTAAAAA
>NDXB01003854.1:46824-64777 GCA_002631895.1 Agapornis roseicollis
TTCTCTTTTTTCTTTTTTTTTCTTTTTTCTGAGGGGAAGAAGTACTTCATTTTGACACAAAAAATCTGTCAACCAAACCAACTTGTTTAGAAAAGCCAGCATTTTTCAGTGCAAAGCAAATAAATAAGACATTCAAGCACCTCAGTTGTTTGGGAAAACACAAGAACATAGCAAGATTCCTCTGGGGTGTCATAGAATGACCATGATGATATGTGATCCTATTAACCTCTGGAGTCCTTGAAACAGGCTGTTAGAACAACTGGACAAAATACTTTGAGCTAACTACAGATAGTATGTTTCTTTAACCTTTGCAATATTAATATTCTGTTGTTATCAGATTTATTTTGGCATTTCTTTAACCCAGTAGACAAAGACAGTATAATGAGATATGAGTACTGATCATAGATATGGAGTTCTATCTATTCATGATAGTGCTAAAGTTATAGGGTTGTAGTTGAGCCTTTAGCAAATTACAGTTATTCACTTCTTTTTATTCATGTTGCGACTCACTCTTGCGTGTGAGGCTCAGCATCATCTTACCAAACTTTCAGTCTGTTAATATGATCACTTTTAAATTAGTCCTATTTTACAGGTTTTGTAAAGCGATGTAAAGATTAGCTATGAAAGAGGAGACAACCATGTTTTTATTTTGGGTTTCCTGATACTGGGCTGGAGCTGTTTGTTTCCAGTGCAGTACATGTTAATATGGCTGTCATTGTTGCTTCTGGAATAGCTTTTGAGGGGCTCAGTTCAGGCAGCAATTTATGTTGGTGTTGAGAGTACCAGCCAGCACAGTTAAAGCAGACCTGCTGAGCTCTGAGCTCTAAATCTTCAGCAACTTGACACTAGTGAACAACATCAACTCTGCTTCATTTTCCATAAGAAGGAAAAAAAAAAGTTTTAAAATTTTCCTTTCTCTTTTTTTTTTTTTTAAAAAAAAAAGCTGAAAAAAAGATAAGTTTGCAACTGATACCAGTGTGACCTCTCTGACTGACAGAAGGTTCATCATTGCATACTATACCTGTCACCTCAGTAATGTACATAGTCTTATCTGCCCAGTGATTTCAAAGTGAAAATTCCCATCCCTGACCTACAAGTTGTAACCTTTGGGCGCATTGCATGAAAAACCAGCTTCACTGGTGAGATATGCAGATGTTGACAAGGTGTGGAAAATGAATATGAAAGAAGATGAGTATTTTCCAACCTCCGTACTCAACAACAGCCTCTATCAACTTCGCAAAAAAAACTACATAGATATGATAAAGTAGATAAAGATGTCTTTTCTTCAAGAGGTTGGTCTGCAAGAAGTACATTTCCAAAGGGAACCATTTCTGGGTCTGTATACCAAAGTTTTCAGATGCCTTCTGTGTCTTACAAATTTCTATATGATAGCTAAAATTTTATGAAAATGCCTTATTTTCTAGATGGTTTCACATTCCCAGTAAACTACTTCACTAACTCTTTTAACATTCATGGTCTAATTGTGTATAGAATATATTATTTTTTAATAAATTTACAAAGCCTGGGAAAATCCATGTGGAATTTGTATCAGTAGAGTTCTCATCAAACAACTAATATTGTGCTTTTGTCAGCTGAAAGTTGGAATGGTTCCTATGTATTATCACTTGATTAAAGCACACAGATAGTGTATTCCCAAAGAAAAGGAGAAATCACATGAGCATTTGATACAATTTCATTCTGTGCTCTCAAGGATACAGGTAATGAAGCCAATGAGCTACAGATTTACTGAGACTAGATGCCCATATATTAAAAACAAGCAACAAACAAAATAATCCCAGCGCAATTTTTGCTGTACCTAATATTATAAAGTTACTTTATTTGGTCTGGATTTTATGATACAAATTGAATTAAGGTGCACATACATACAGTCCAGTTTTGTCTTTTAGGGGGGAACCCTTCTAACTTTCTGTTGTGATAAAGAAAACCATTAGATTCTGATAAGGCGAGAAGAAGGATTTTATTGAAATAAGAACAAAATGATAGTGTCGGACGCTGAATCCAAGAGATAAAATATTACATCTATTAAGCATGCTACATATGGGATTAGGCATGGGCCCCTAGAATTACAGAGCAACAGAAGTTGTAGGAAAACAATAGCATTGGTATTAAAAAATAGTAACTAGAGTTCCTATCATGGTTTAAAAAATTCTGTGTTCGTATTAAAGGAGCTTCAACAGGAGGAAATAACTCTATCTTGGAGTACCAGTGTTTTTGTTTAAGGTCTAAGTCTGCAGCCTTGCTTCTGCCTGTTATCTCATTTAACTAAGTACAATTTCTTTTGTGGAAGACTGGATCACTTGGCGAGATCATGATCTTAACTGATAATATAGTCTTCAAAGGCAATAAACAGGCAACTGTCCAGCTCTCCTGGATAGTCAACATTTCTGCCTTTGAAAATATCTCCCCCCTCACTGTCCATTCAAAGGAAGGAAGCCAATGTATTTGCTAGTACTGAGAGCATGCTGCAGATGTACACAAACTTCACTACAGTTTGATGTGGCCAGCATTGCTTAATTAAGGACATAATCAAGTACTCATGTCTGCTCCTCCCTCTTGCATCTCTCCTTATCACTTTGTAATTTTCCTATCACTGCCAACATGGGGTGAAACAGCAGCATATAAACATCCACCCCCTCTTTCATCAGCCCTGCATTGTGATGGTTGTTTGTGTAATTGTAAAAATTTTGTAAGTATATATGGAGGACACCTTGAAATGTTACTTGAAAAGAAACTTCGAGTTCAATAGAGTCCTTCCACTACTGATTGAAAGACCACTTGTTCTATTTTCCCAACAAGTTTTTGCTATATTTCCAGTAACTCTCACTTTAGTGATGAATGATGAAACTTTGGCTGCTGCACTGGAGACAGGTATTTGGTTTTTAGCTCCACTCTGGTTTTCTGGTGACCTTAAGGAAGACACAAAGTCTGCCCCAGAGAGAAAAACACCCCAACCAACCAACCAAAAGCCCCCACCTTGTTGTCTGAGGAGTCAGGTATCTGACACTGAGCTTGCTTATTCCTGCAACTCACCTGCTCATCCTACAGTGTATTACTACAAGCTCTTATGAGGAGGCTTATTGGCAAACTTGTCTGATAAGCACTTAGAAGATAGTGTCACAGGGCAGCACGACAGCATATATGGTGGTTGTCTCAGCTGAGTAAGCCAAGCCGCACTTGTTTCCAGCTGCCCATGCTGCAGGTAGATATGTAGCTGGGAAAAGATGAACTCAAGCTATCTCTTCCACTGCTATCTGCTATTCCCCAAAGCCAGTGGGAGCCTAAACAAAGGGGTTGTGTGCAAAGTGTTTGGAAGTGGGGTGAATTTGGACTCCAACACTGCTCTGCACCTACCTTAGAAAATAGCAAAAATGTAATCTCCACACCTCAGTTCTCAACAAGACAGTGATAACAATCCTTTATTTCTCCCACCCTTTGCCTGTAATTATCTATTTCACATTCAAAACTTTTGTCTCTTCCCACATTTTACAGAGCCTAGCAAAATTTGAACCTGATCATAGTCAGGATCTCTGGACACTACTCTAATGCAAATAATTCTAATGATAACAGTAATGCCTCAAGGGTGTTGCAAAGCTATCCTAATATCCAAACCCGATTGTAATTTTATTTAGATTTTATATTACTGACTAAGAGCGTTTATCTTCTTGCCATGTGTGGACATGCAGTTAGTGCACATTGCTTATGGGTTTCCAAGATAATGTAATGCAAACAAATCATATATCGTCTGAGAATGAGTCAGGCCCACATTTCAACTTGATTTGATTTACCGTCACCTGTGTTGCAATGACTATTAGTCTGTTGCAATAACGAAAGCAAGGGAATAAGGACTTCTAAGGCTAGTGTGGGAAAGTACCTGTTATATAAGCACATTTAAAATGCAGAAGGAATAATAAAAAAAAAGGTTAGAAAACTTACAGCACTGGAAATTAAATATTTGATGCCTCCTCTGAAAAAGGCCTATACTTGCATCGATTGATGCCAGGGTGGAGTCATTTGATAAATCTGTCTGACTTTAGTCTTGTCCATATTCAAGACTGACTCAGATGAGTGGAAACAAGTGGAATCTAACTTAGTTCAGACACCATACCAGGTTCAGATTGGTGTTTCCTGATACACAGCACAGCACCATAGAAAAATCTCCAAATTTGGATCTGGATTGGTGTTTCTCAGCAGTTATCACTGAGGTCTAAACTGAAAAGAATGATCCAGATCCCTGTGGCTAGGGGAGGGACCAGTGGTAGTTTTCTAGGGTGTATAAAAAAATGCCTGTTTTCCTAACTAACTGCCTTGGCAAAAAATGTGCCTTTACATTCCTTCACAAACACATCCCCCAAACACTCAGCTGTGCCACCGTTCCCTCCATGTACCTGTTTTCTGTTTTGCTGACTGGACCTGGAACTGAAAGCTGTGTCTACTGGCATTCTATTTTGCTGGGTGTTTTTGCTGTGGATACACTCTGAACTGTTGAAATACCTGCTGGTCTTGAGCACAGATAACAAGGTAATGTAAGAAAAGATTTCAAAGGAGACACACAGACATGTTGTCTCATACCTTTCCTGCTCCTCATTATTTAAAGTCTGAGAGAGAGATGTGGGGGGAAAAAAAAAGAGCTCTTCACAGGTCCCATGGGGCTGCAAAGACATCAGCTCATGAATATTTCACAAGTGTATCTTTGTCCTGTAACATTGCCGTACAGTTACCTGCAGTTCAAAGGTAAGGACAACAAGGCATGCTGTATATTTCATTATTGTGCCAAGCACGAGAGCTTAATTTTCATGTTTGTAAAATCTAGTGTTTTTTTCTGCTGAGTGATTAACATCTCAGTGACAATGAGATCTATTTTAAACTTAAATAAAAAATCAATTTATGCTCTCAGTATGCTGCATCTTCTCCACATCTGGTGAATCTTTAACCTGTCAGATACAGTGAAAAGTCAAAGACTTTGTTTTAAACTGCCTCTAAATGGCAAATGGCAATGCTCCTTGCTCTTGCTTTGTTTTAGAACTCTGGTTTCAGCCTATCTGAATTGATTGTGCTCATCATATTGTTGCCTATTGAGACACATCTCAAATATGCAGCCCTGTTGCAAACTGTGCTACACTTGCATATTTAAAAAAAGTAAAAAATAATGGGATGGTCAAAGATACTGTTCAGAACATGTTTGCTGTAGTGACTGTGACTGTATAGTCTCCAAATTTTGGGAAGCCTGGCTTATGCCTGCTGACCAGAGTATATTTTCAATCTCAGTTTCCTTTTCGTTTCCTTCTGGATCCTTGCACATCCCAGAAGGATTTACCTTCCTCCCTTCAGCTGACTCTGATTTCATCAACTAGTTCTGATAGTGAAAAATTCAAAAGAACTAGAGCTTTCTATACTTGTCCTCATGAAAGAGAAAGGAAAGCAGGAGGAAGCATATATATGAGAAGTGCAATAATGAGCAAAATACAAATTAATTTAACCCATCTTGACTACCAAACAACGCAAAACAGCATCAGCATGCACTGGAGTGCTTTGTAAGATACATATCGTTAAAGAGCTCTGTGTTTTCAGTTAGCAGACTCTGTAATAAAAATTGTTGGTACTGGCAGCATCGCATCATTGTTCTTAGGAAGAAAAAGCAATTTGCCCTATTGTTTCCAGAAAGTTTTCTCTTATAAAAACAATATAATTGTTTAACCTAAATAAAAACACATATGATGCCAATAATTTTATATGCATTACAGAATGTTATATGGTCTTTAACAACTGTCAGTGCTAACATAAATTCCACATGGCTGGTGTTGCTCATTTATTACCAAGGGGAAAAGGTGCCATGGCTGCTCTTGGCTTTCTGTGTTCTCTGCAACAGTTCCTGTTGCTCTGTACATGCATTGAAGTCTGGTCTTTGAGAGACAGAAACTTGTCTCCATAGGACTAAAATCACAGTGGCTGCTACTGCTTTCTTTCAGCCTGACTGCCTGCAACTCAGTGATTTCAGGGAGTACATAAGTACATTAAAGGCTGGAATAAACCATGAACCAAAAAAGAGGGATTCATTCTCATCTGGGCTCTGAAGATGATGCCTTCATTAGTCTCAGTCATGTTAGTTGCTTTATGTTCCTGTCCTGATTTACTCTGTCGAACAGCAATGTTCATTTTTGATTCTGTCACAATGAAGACTTTGATGACGAATTAGTTAATTTGAAAGCCGTACAGTTCTCCAAGTTAGTTGGGAGCTGGAGGTCAGTATCCTCTGGATCAACAGATTATTTGGATAGTTATCTCCTGAATTCTTTTATTTATAAAGATTACTCACGCACAAGGACCTCAGATTTTCTTCTCATAAAGTATCAGGATCATAAATGATCTGATGACCTTCTATCACACCCATGGCATTAGTCAAACATGACTATATGAGTTGGAGGGAGTCTTTGTCTTTGACATCTCTGCTCTCCTCACTTGTGATGATGACCTTGTATCATACCCATGGCATTAGTCAAACATGACTATATGAGTTGGAGGGAGTCTTTGTCTTTGACATCTCTGCTCTCCTCACTTGTGATGATGACCTTGTATCATACCCATGGCATTAGTCAAACACGACTATCTGAGTTGGAAGAAGCTTTTCTCCTTGGCATCTCTGCTCTCCTCACTCGTGCCTGTCCTGCACCCTGCTGCATGGTCACCATGGGTCACACAGTTGCTGGCTATGTCTTGGGAAGTGAGGTGAATAATGCTTTAGCATGCTGAGTGAAGTAAGCTCTGGGAAAGCAGTGTAGCCCATGAAAAGGAAAGCATATTTTTGTGCGTACAGCAGATTTATTCACTTGATTGCCAGTAAGCAAGCAGGAATTCACCAGCACCTACAGAAGAGAGCTGTACAAAGCCTAGATCCCTGAGATGGAAAAGAGAAGCTATATTAGGGTTAAAACATAGTTATTTGTACCAGTGCTTTGATGCCCAGCTCCTGGTTCTGTGTAGTTAGTACTAATGCCTTAGGGTTCTTTAAAATCTGGTCAGATCAGAATAGAATTAAGCATTGTACCATACTTTGCCCTGCTGAGGTGCCAAAGCATCTTGTTTCTGAGTGTGGATGTAATTAGAGTGCACATCTGTATGGGTTACCGCTCACTGGCCACTCCAGAAGATGCAACTCACCTGGCACCCTTATCAGACTCTGGCTGACAGAGCAATGTTAAAAGGCGAATTTCTGATGTTACCTCTATGTTTTAGGAAGAATTGGAGCTACTGAGGTGGAAGGGGATCTGACTGCATTGACTCAGCCCTGAAATTCTACACGGTGGCTGGAGTCATGTCATTAATGAGACCACAGAAAATGAAGCATGTGTTGAGGATGATCAAAGTGTTCCCAAATGCATCGGACTACTTTGCTATAAATTTAGTGAAGGCTGTTAACCATCATAATGGACTACAATGGGACCCTGAATACTGTTTCTTATATAGGTGAATGAGTGCATGTGCTTACGCCTCCAAGAATAAGATCATGTTTTTTGCTAGTAAAATTGCAAGATGAAGTATGAAAGTACTCCATAAGTACTTACAAGCCTCAGTCACACAGTTTGATCCCCTCCCCACCTCCCACGCCCTCAACTTTTCCTCAGGTCATATATTTTCCTCAGGTCATTACATGTGTTTTAACAGGAAATCATAAAATGATGTGCATATATCAAACCCAACAAAACATCAACTTAGTTTCTGTATTATGGAATTTTACGTAGCAATGGATTTTCCTTGTGATCTCTACTTAGATAAGTAAGGTTAAAATTAGTAATTAAAAGAAGAGTACCCACACTGTAACTAAAGGAGGCTTACTGCATCCCAGATAAAATCAGGAGACTGTGCAGAGGGTATGAGAGAAATAACTTACAATTTCTTTAAAACACCTCATTTACATATTATAGAAGAGTAAAGCATGGTAGGAGTTAACATGACATTAATTCTATAGAAGAGATAGGAGTTGACTGTTTAATAGTTTCTGTTTAATGCTAGGCCACGCAGACAAATGCTTCTGTGAATTATCTAGAGAGCTGTTAGGGAAGGAAAGATATTAATTGGCCTGATGTAAAGCGGGAGGGACATGTAAGAAAGGAAAAATGAAAGGGGAGTACAGAAGACTGTAGTTGTAACTATCTGGTTGATCTGAGCATTATTTTGGAGTACTCATCATTGCAAATTCTTTCTTTATTGGTTGAAACATGTTTGGGAGTGCTATTGATTTTTTTGGGGAAAAGGATCATTAGTCTTTTATTATAAACTCTTGATTTATAGGACTTTTGGTTCATTGGTTCCTGGGGGAGAATGCTGAATTGATTGGTTGAGCTCTAGGTTTTGGAGATTTGGTGGTTTTGTTGTTTTGCCTTTTTTTTTTTTGTTTGGGTTTTTTGTGTGTGTTTGTTCTTGTGTTTTAAGTTGGGTTTCCTTTTTTTGTGGTTTGTTTGTTTATTCTGTTTTGGTTTATTTCTCTCACTCTTCTTTTTAGCTTTTCCTTTTTAGCTTTTTCTTTTTTCCTTCTTATTTTTTTTGGTCTTCTTTTTTCCCGTCTTGGCTGATGTGATAAATGAAGGGATTTTGAAAGCTCCCATTCAAAAGTATCTCAATGCTATCTAGCTTTTATTCACACCGTTTAGAAAAAAGGGGTTTATCTGCAGTCAATACTTTATTTGAGAAGCTGAGTCTCTATCTTCCAAGCATGTTTTTATTTGGCCAAATCCTAATCACTGCAAAGATGTAACTTCATGCCTAACAATATAAATGTGTCCAAACTACCTTATGGTAAAAAGGATTTTACACAGTGTCAATGATTTAGGTCAGAAGTGATCCGAAGGGTCATATGACTTCTTTCCTATCCTTAGAGAACTGTTTCTAAATACAGAAAGAATTCAATAGATACATAAAATAGTAACGTTTTCTCCAGACCAGTTTTAAATATAATATAAATACTAGGGAACTTAGCGCTGTTGGTAACATATTTTTCACCTTCGACGTAAGTTTTTCATCTCTGTTCTAGTGGGGAGGAAAAGTCCATCCCCCTAATTGGAAACTCTCACTACTGCACTTTTTTTAAATAGAAATCCTTTTCTATCACTCCTTAAAAAAGGCAGGGTTTTGAGTTAGTATAGAGAAAGTATGATGATCATCAGCAGTCTTACTAACTACTTAGTGTGTTGTGCTCTGTTCACTGTGACCAGTGGCTATAAATATGTGATAGCAGAAAACTGACAGAAGTTCAAATGTTGAATTGCAGAAGAGTAAAGATGATGAATAGGTTAGTTTAGCAAAATGCCTTGTTATAAGTAGCAGACCACCGGTCCTTATGATTGTAGGATTATAGTGTACAGGCTGTTCCTGGAGTTTTGTTCTTTAGTTTGTTCCCTTTCTTAATGCAGAGCGACTAGGTAAGGGGCAGGGGTGGGGGGAGAGAAACAATCTCTCCAACAATCCCATAAACAAATCATGCAGAATAACCATGTAGGCTCTTCTCAGATACATCACCATGCTTCCTTTGATTCTGATAGTCCTACTAGTATTGTTGCCATTGCTGTGTGATTTATTTAGGAGGTTTGTGTCTGCAGTTGAGCTTTGCAGCATGTGGCTTGCTATGATCTATACTAAAGGATACGGTTGAGTACATCTGAATAGTGTAACCCTATGGAATCTGGAGACAATGTGTTGTAACTTACATACCTTCTTCTGGAGAATTATAGCGCAACTCAATTTGATTTTTACCTGATGTTTCACCTATTAAAATGAGACATTTAAAAAGGGGGGAATTTGCAGCTGCTGGCTTCTCAGAAAATATCAACGGCTTCTGTAATTAATATGGAAAATAACAATTTAAAATAATGAAACACCCATAATATGTTTCAAGAAAGCAGCTTGTTGCTATAATTAGAACTAGAATCAAATTGTTCTGATGGCAAACACCATTTGTTGAACTCCATGAATGGAGCAGCTTCAGCAAGCAAATAACACAAGGAGGAAAATATCAGAAATGAGTAAATGACATGGAAAAATGAGGTTGACAGGAAAATGCTACCGTTGAACTTCTTGATGCTTTGCTTCTCAAAGAATATAGCATTCACAGCAGTGAGCTGGTGAACTGAGGCAGACTGGTGTTTGTGGCAGAGAACATGGACCTGCAATCAAGTCCTGACAGTCACAGATTTCAGATGGGGACACAAGGAAAATCAGTTTGTTTAGGAGATTGCATTGCATCCTTTCCACTGTGGTACCAGTGCACAAGGTGAAAATCATCTCTCATTCCTTTGTGTCATTCATTATTGTTTCAGTCTGCCCTAGAGAGCTAAGACAACTGTCCTGCCCTACCAGCTGGTGTTTCTTCTGTGCCTCTGCAAACATTGGTTATTTACCACGCAGAAGCCTCGTGTGAAACTGAGATTTGGACCAAATTTGACCTTTTGCTTCTGGTGGATTTGAGCTGTTGATTGGTGATTTCTTAAATCTTTATTTTGATGATGAAGTCTGAAGATACTGTGTACAGTATCTTGGGATCTCAGTCTGATTTGTTTCTCCCTGGGATTGTTTTCTGTGCTACATTGTGCTGTAGGAGATGTGAGAGAGAAGGGTGACTCCTTTGCTGTTCCAATCTGCAAAATCTATGCTTATTCTGGCAATGAATCTGCATTTCACTGGTCAAGAAATACATGAACATAAAGGTGGAATAAAGTTTGTGACCAGCAATTTTTGGAGGAGAAAAACAACACAGAAAATAAACAAAATAAAACATAACAATATGTTGATAAAATTTCATTGCTTTCGTTTGTGTTAACTAATAACAAAACTCTTATCTGAGATTGGCAATGGGACAGATAGCATTTTGTTGTGGACAATATCCAACACGTTGCAACTGGGAGGTGCGGAAACTTCTCTTTCCTCTCATGTCATGGGAGGCTTAGGTGTTAAGCAGTGTGAAAAAGGTGGAGAGACCTCAGTCTGTTAGCTCTCCTCCTCTTTCAAGTAAACCTGCTCTGGTATGGCAGGTCTAACCCTCAGTAGTGTAAGGATACACGGAGAGCCCTAGAAAATACGTTGCATTCACCAGCAGCAAAAATGTGTACCACTATATTATACTGAAATCTTGGCTGAAAGGAATTGCTTCATTGCAAATTCAGAGTAGCAGAAGGATTTTATTTATTAATTCCTTCAGATGTTTTAAAAATAGCTTTTAGCATCATGTCTACTTTAGGCTAGAACATTGCAACCAATACAGAGAGTTCATTATTGGTAAGCATTTGCTCGTATTAACAAGAGCATATGTGTACTAGTAGTACAGAAGAGAAATACCTGATTTGGTTATAGCAGATTACTTTTGCAGTGCATTTGCTTTTTATAATCATATTTTCCAGACATATCTTAGGATCTTCAACATACATAAAAGTTTTAGAACATACCATTTTTAATGAAATTGCTGCATGTTGTTACACTTTTGCTGTAAGTTTCAGTTTTCCTTTGGGCACTTTGGCAGGTGATATATCAGGAGCCTGTTCAAAAGGAAGCAGCAGCATTCTTAGAACTCCATCCTGCTGGGTGACTGTGTCTGAAAGACAGAAGTGAAGACTGGAAACCCATGATCACCAAGAAAGACCAAGATACTTAAACCACATGGCAGAGCAAAAGTATTGCAATGAAATATATTGCTGCACTTACTGGGAAACTAACTAAATAGGTGGACGTGTCATTTCTGAAATAGCTTTCCAGCTTCCTAGAGTGCAGGATAATAATTGATTGTATGATAAACTTATCAGACTTCCCCTGTTTGTCTTTCGGAACTAAGCTTTTTTTGATGCAAATTGGTAACTGTAGCTGAATTCCTCCTACTCCATACGGTTATTTATTCAATAAATGGTCCTTGTCATCATGGTATCTGAATGCCTCTCGCACACTAATGGATTGTACCCATAAGCTCTCCAGTGAGGGCAGGGGAATATTAGCCCCATTTCTACAAATGGAAAAAAAAAGGCAGAAGTGATACTTTTGTCTATTCTCTGAGTGTATCCCAAAGGAATAACAGAAACTTCTGAATTAGACTTCACACCTAGAAAGGAACTAAGAAAGGAGTGCTGTCACAACCATGTCTTTAAGGGACAAATAGCCCCCATTGTGCATAGGGTAGAAATTATTTTCCTGAGGTTATACTGGAAATCTGTGATTGAAGACAGAATTGAACCAAAGTCCCTTGAGCACTCTATTCAGAGGGGTTATCTTTCCTTCTATAATTTCTATGTAACAGTTATTTAGTTAATAACATGATTTTAGTTTTTTTCCT
The DNA here is from genome assembly GCA_002631895.1 of Agapornis roseicollis. Classification (NCBI taxonomy): domain Eukaryota; kingdom Metazoa; phylum Chordata; class Aves; order Psittaciformes; family Psittacidae; genus Agapornis; species Agapornis roseicollis. The sequence continues at coordinate 59,150 of NDXB01003854.1, forward strand.
TTTTTCCCCCCTCGTTTTTATTTTGGAATGTATTTTGTGCTCCAGGTTCACTGTAGCTCAAGAAAGTCTAACATATATTTATAAAGCCAGATAATATATAATGATCCTGGAGGCAATATTGTTGTCCATGATGTATGAAGCAGAAAAAACAGAGTTTGATTTTCATAAGCTCTAATGACCCTCCTGGGCAGTTGCAAATGTACATTGTTTGAGCTAATCAGACAAACTGATTCCATTATAAAAAGATGCATTGTTTCTATTTTATGTTTTCATAAGCATTTTGTCTAATTATTGCTGACATTTCCAACCATATTGTGAAGTTTTTCAGCAGGAAAAGAAGGAGTTTATCGCCATTAAAACTGGAAACAAACTGATGCTAACTGTGTTTGTAAACTGAAAACACTAAAATAAAATGAAATACATTAGAGCAATTAGGAAGAATTATAGCAAAGCCTGTCTTGCCTACATTTTCTCTGAAAAAAAAAAATACCAAAGATTACCATCCAACAGTGTAAGTCTGTTCTTAAAAAGTGCCATGAATGTTTTTCATTAAGTTATCTAGCACAGGAAATGCACTGTTGTTTAACCCTTTCACATTCCTAGGTGGTGAAACATGTTTAAATGTTGAAATATGAATGCAGACAGAGTATGCACAATCACAATTCAATTAAATTGCTTTTCCTAGTTATTTTCATAGCTATAAACTTCTTTTTTGGGCTAAAATACCATACAGCATTTATCAATATATATATTTATCAATACAGTGCTTTGTTCAGTAGTAGTGGTTTGAAGCCAGAAATCTGATATTTTCCAAATTGGATACAATGATCCTTTTCTGAAGCAAAAGATGATTCAATAGATATTGGGTAATGAGCATGTTATTGCTTAATCCCACAGACTTTTTAAATTGCATTGTGTGCTTGATCACAACTGCATTATGACACTGAAGAGTGCTGTTACTCATCTGGTTTAGTTGGAGATACATTCCTGTGCCCCAGAGGGCACTCATCTTCCCACTGGTGCTGGCAGGTGAGCTGGAGCCCTTCTACTACATCAGACGCCACTGGTATATGAGAAAACGTTTTGCTACCACTAGCTGCAAAATGGACCTTCTGATACTGTGGTTTCATAAATAAACAAGTAAGTAAATAAGCACAGGCTAACCCTTCTGAAGTTGTCAAGGACATATCAAGTTATGTCCTTAGATATATTTGTTTGTGCAATCTGGTCCCTGATCCTCTCTGGAGATCAGATCTTCTTACAAAAGTATGATTTTTGAGTTAAGTTTTTTCCTAGGTTTTCTACTATTTTTCTAGGATTAAATTTGCTAACAGTATACTATAGTGTTGATATAAGTGCAATGTGTTGCCTGTTCAAAAGTACCACCATTTTGACTGGAGTAAATCTGCTGGCATATCTATTGCAACTTATCACTGCTCTTGATGTTAGCTGTAACATTGCCCATCTCCTTCAGAAAAGTCAGTGTGCTTATTTATCCAAAATATTTTGTAGCTCCTGCAGTCAAATGCAGTGATAGGAACAGGACATAAGCTGAGCACTTTGCTCTGTGTTCATAATAATATCCATAATTTGGGTCATTTGCTGAGGTGAGCAGCTCCAGAGAGGACGCCTTCAACACCGAAGCGAGGCGGAGATCAGCGTCCAGGAGCCTCACCTCAGAGCGGGGAGAACCACCGAGGGAGCCTCAAGCCCTTGACAGGACTTGCCCAGGAGCAAGCAGCTCCGCTGAGGGGAGCAGGGACTCACAGGGACGGAGCCAGGACGAGCGGCACCAGCCCTGAGTGGGTAAAAACCTGCCCGGGGATGGCGGCGAGGCAGTTCATGCGGGAAGGTGAGCACTCGGTGTGTGACCAGGGCCCGGCCTGGGAGCTCTGCTCTGGCTGCCCCGGCGGTGCCAGCGCAGGCACCCAGACGGAGCCGGTGAGAGGGGAGGCTGCAGCGCAGAGCTCGGTGTAGAGAGTGCCTGCACTGGGCTGGTGAGGGGAGGGTGCGCCATGGGCAGGGCTGCACTCGGTGCTCCCTGGTGCAGGTCCTCCTGCAGCAGGGGCTGAGCTGCGGGACGCTGTCAATAGGGTGAAAGATGTCAGGGAAGATGACAGGAAGCAGGAATGCTTGCCCCAGGCCCAAACTGTGCAGGGGCCCCAAGTGTCCCCTGTAGTTCATGGAGGAAAGAATGGGGCCACTAACACAGGAAGCTGGGAAACAGCAACAAAACAAAAAAAGGAGGAAGAGGCCAGTTAAAAGCAAGGGGCTTCCTCCTAAATCTGATGTCCTCACCCAGAACCGCTTTGCTGTTCTGCAGGGCTGATGAGCGAACACCCTCACACCAGAAACAATCGGCTGGGGCACTGCTAAGGAAGATCTCCACTGGTGCTGCACAGAAAAAGCAGTGGGTCAAAGTGGTAGGGGACTCTGACAGGGCCAGAAGCACCCATCTGTCAGCCTGACCCAGTCTCAAGGGAGGTGTGTTGCCTATCAGGGGCATGGATCAGGGACTTTGCAGAGAGGCTGCCTGCTCTAGTAAGTCCCACTGACTATTAACCACTTCTAGTGATCCATGTGGGTGCTAGGGATATAATTAGCAGTAGCCTGGCGAGCATAAAGAACTACAGAGCCCTTGGAGAGGTGGTCAGGAGCTCAGATTGTCTTTTCATCACTTCTCCAGGATACAGGGGAGGACCCTAAAAAGGCTGGGAGGATTGGACAGGTTAACAAATGGTTCAAAGGGTGATGTCATAGTCACGGTTTTGGGTTTCTTGAACACGGGGCCCAAATTTGCAGGCCAGGTCTACCAGGGACTGGTGGAGCTGGTCTGATGGGCTACACACTTTTTTTTCCCCGAGAAGAAGGTGTCTCCTGGCCATTAGGATGAGTCAGTCTGAAAAATCACAAAGTGGNCCAGGGACTGGTGGAGCTGGTCTGATAAAGAAGGAGAAGAGCAGTTTTGTTGGGGGAGAGGGCCATCATTCCATCCCAACACACACAGTCAGTTGCCAGCACCTATAATAAATGCTTGGAGCAATGTAGAGATATTCCAGCCACTCCAGCCAATGAACTGGCTTCATTTGGAGCTTGGCTCATATGACTCTACACAAACACCCACAGTCTGGGGAACAGACAAGAGGAATTAGAGATGTGTGCATGTCTATGGGGGTATGATATAATAGGCATCACAGAAACTTGGTGGGATGGCTTCCATGACTGGAGTGTTGGAATGGAAGGTTACAGGCTTTTTAGGAAAGAAAGGCCAGGCAGGTGGGGAGGAGAAGTTGCTGTTTGTGTTAGGGATAGTCTGGAGAGTATGGAACTGTCTGGGGACAGGTGAGAGAGCAGTCAATAGAGATTTTGTGGGTCAGGGTTAAAGGAAGAACAGTGACGGGACACATTACTGTGGGGATCTGTTACAGACTACCTGATCAAGAGGAACCTGTACATAAAGCACTCTACAGACAGATAGGAACAGCCTCACGCTTGCAGTCCTTTGTTCTCATGAGGGTCTTCAACCACCCTGACATCTGTTGGAGCAATGGTACAGCCCGGCTCAAAAGCAATCCAGGAGGTTCCTCGATTGTGTGGAAGACAACTTCCTTCTGCAAGTAATAGAGGAGCCGAAAAGGAGAGGTGCCCTTCTTGACCTCATGCTCACCAACAGGGAAGGGCTGGTTGGAAATGCAATGCTCCAGGACAGCCTTGGTCACAGCAACCGTGAGATGGTTGAGATCCTCATGATAGTGAGAAGAGAGTGCAGCAAGCTCACTGCCCTGGACTTCAAGAGACCAGACTTTGGCCTCTTCAGGAAACTGCTATTAAGGTTCCATAGGCTATAGCCCTAGAGGGCAGGGAGGCCCAAGACTGTTGGTTAATATTCAAGGATCACCTACTACAAGCTCAGGAGTGTTGCATCCCAACTAGAAGGAGTGCAGCAGGAGGGTCAGGAGACCTCCATGGATGGATAAGGAGCTGCTGAGGAAAATTCGAAGATAAAAAGAGTCTTATAAAAGGTGGAAGCAAGGACAGGCGGCCTGGGAAGAATACAGGGATGTTGTTCGGGAAGCTAGGGAGCAGGTCAGGAAAGCTAAAGCCCAGTTAGAATTAACCTTGGCTAGGTATGTTAAGGATAACAGGAAGGGATTCTATAGGTATGTAGCAAATAAAGACAGACTAGGGACAGTTTAGGCCCCTTCTGGAAGCTACCGGGTGAACTGGCTACCCAGGGTTTGGAGAAGGCTGAGGTTCTGAATGACTTCTTTGCCTCAGTCTTCAATGGCAAAGGCTCTGATTGCACCACCCAAGTCTTGAAAGGCAGACTCAGGGACTGTGAGAATGAAGACCGTAGGTCCACTGTAGGAGAGGATCTGTTTTGAGACCATCTTAAGAACCTGAACATACACAAGTNTCTGATTGCAACACCCAAGTCTTGAAAGGCAGACTCAGGGACTGTGAGAATGAAGACCGTAGGTCCACTGTAGGAGAGGATCTGTTTTGAGACCATCTTAAGAACCTGAACATACACAAGTCCATGGGACCTGATGAAATCCGTCTGTGAGTCCTGAAGGAGCTGGTGAATGAAGTTGCTAAGCCACTGGCCGTCATATTTGAGAGATCATGGCAATCAGGTGAAGTTCCCAATGACTGAAAAAATGGAAATATAACTCCCACTTTCAAGAAGGGGAAAATGGATGACCCGGGGAATTACAGAGCAGTCAGTCTCACCTCTGTGTCTGGTAAAATCTTGGAGCAGATTCTCCTGGAAGGCGTGCTAAGATACATGAAAAACAACAAGGTGCTTGGTGACAGCCAGCATTGCTTCACTAGGAGGAAATCCTGCCTGACCAATTTGGTGGCCTTCTATGATGGGGCTACAAAACTGATGGACAGGGGTAGAGCAGTTGACATCATCTACCTGAACCTGTGCAAAGCGTATGACACTGTCCCACACGACATCCCTGTCTCTAAATTGGAGAGACATCAATTTGATAGATGGACCACTCAGTGAATAAAGAACTGGCTGGATGGCCGCACGCAAAGAGTTGTGGTCAGTGGCTCAGTGTCCAGCTGGAGGCCAGTGACGAGTGGTGTCTCTCAGGGATTGGTTTTGGGACTGGTCTTGTTCAACATCTTTGTCACTGACATGGACAGTGGGATTGAGTGTGCCCTCAGCAAGTTTGCCGATGACACCAAGCTGTGTGGTTGGGTGGATACACTGGAAGGAAGGAATGCCATCCAGAGGGACCTTGACACGCTTGTGAGGTGGGCTGATGCCAACCTCATGAAGTTTAACCATGCGAAGTGCAAGGTCCTACATCTGGGTGGGAGCAATCCCAGGCACAGCTACAGGTTGGGCAGCGAGGAGGACTCTGGGGTGTTGGTTGATGAGAAAATGAACATGAGCCGACTGCAGTGTGCGCTTGCAGCCCAGAAAGCAACCGTATCCTGGGCTGCATCCAAAGGAGCGTGACCAGCAGGGCCAAGGAGGTGATCCTGCCCCTCTGCTCTGCTCTTGTGAGACCTCACCTGGAGCATTGTGTGCAGTTCTGGTGTCCTCAGCATCAAAAGGACATGGAGCTGTTGGAACAAGTGCAGAGGAGGCCACGAGGATGATCAGGG
>NDXB01003855.1:0-43296 GCA_002631895.1 Agapornis roseicollis
AACCACACAGCTTGGTGTCATTGGCAAACTTGCTGAGGGTGCATTCAATCCCATTGTCCATGTCAGTGACAAAGATGTTGAACAAGACCGGTCCCAACACTGGTCCCCGAGGGACACCACTTGTCATTGGCCTCCAGCCGGACACTGAGCCATTGACCACAACCCTTTGTGTGCGGCCATCCAACCAGTTCTTTATCCACCGAGTGCCCCACCTATCAAATTGATGTCTCTCCAATTTAGAGACAAGGATGTCGTGTGGGACAGTGTCGAACGCTTTGCACAAGTCCAGGTAGATGACGTCAACTGCTCTACCCCTGTCCATCAGTTCCGTAGCCCCATCATAGAAGGCCACCAAATTGGTCAGGCAGGATTTCCCCCTAGTGAAGCCATGCTGGCTGTCACCAAGCACCTCGTTGTTTTTCATATGCCTCAGCATGCCTGCCAGGAGAATCTGCTCTAAGATTTTGGCAGGCACAGAGGTGAGACTGACTGGTCTGCAATTTCCCGGGTCATCCATTTTCCCCTTCTTGAAAATGGAGGTTATATTTCCCCTTTTCCAGTTGTCAGGAACTTCCCTGGCTGCCATGGTTTTTCAAATATGATGGCCAGTGGCTTGGCAATTTCACTCGCCAGCTCCTTCAAGACCTGCGGATGGATTTCATCAGGTCCCATGGACTTGTGCACATTCAGCTTGTTAAGATGGTCTCGAACCAAATCCTCTCCCACACTGGGCCCAAGGTCTTCATTCTCTCAGTCCCTGCGTCTGCCTTCCAAGACTTGGGTTGTGTGGTCAGAGCATTTGCCAGTGAAGACTGAGGCAAAGAAGTCATTCAGAACCTCAGCCCTCTCCAAGTCCTGTGTAGCCAGTTCACCTGATAGCTTCCGGAGGGGGCCTACATTGTCCCTAATCTGTCTTTTATTTGCTACATACCTATAGAATCCCTTCCTGCTATCCCTAGCCAAGTTTAATTCTAACTGGGCCTTAGCTTCCCTGACCTGGTCCCCAGCTTCCCAGACAACATCCCTGTATTCTGCTGCCCATCCTTGCTTCCACCTTTTATAAGCCACTCTTTCCCCTTGATTTTTTCTCAGCAGCTCCTTATCCATCTAAGGAGGTCTCCTGGCCCTCCTGCTGCACTTCCTTCTAGTCGGGACGCAACATTCCTGAGCTTGTATCAGGTGATCCTTGAATATCATCCAACAGTCTTGGGCCCCCTGCCCTCTAGGGTTATATCCCATGGAACCTTACTGAGCAGGTTCCTGAAGAGGCCAAAGTCTGCTCTGTTGAAGCCCAGGGCAGTGAGTTTGCTGCACGCTCTTTTCACCATCCTGAGGATTTCGAATTCTACCATCTCATGATCACTGCAACCAAGCCTGCCCTGGAGCATCACATTTCCAACAAGCCCTTCCCTGTTGGTGAGCACAAGGTCAAGCAGGGCACCTCTCCTTGTCAGCTCCTCTATTACTTGCAGAAGGAAGCTGTCTTCCACACAAGCGAGGAACCTCCTGGATTGCTTGTGCTGGGCCGTACCGTCACTCCAACAGATATCAGGGTGGTTGAAGTTCCCCATGAGAAAGAGGGCTTGCGAGCATGAGGTTTTTCTTATCTGCCTGTAGAGCACTTCATCCACAGAGTCCTCTTGATCAGGCGGTCCGTAACAGATCCCCACAGTTATGTCGCCCATCGCTGTTCTCCCTCCAGCTCTCTGTTGAATGCTCACCTGTCCCCAGACAAAATTCCATAGTCTCCAGCCTATCCCTAACATAAAGGGCAACTCCCCCTCCCTGTCTGCCAGGCCTGTCTTTTCTAAAAAGCCTGTAACATTCCATCCCAACACTCCAGTCATACAAGACATCTCACCATGTTTCTGTGATGCCTATTATATAATACCCCCGTAGACATGCACACATCTCTAATTCCTCTTGTTTGTTCCCCATGCTATGGGTGTTTGTATAGAGCCATCTGAGCCAAGCTCTAAATGAAGCCGGCTCATTGGCTGGAGCAGCTGGAATATCTCTGCATTGCTCCAAGTATTTATTATAGGTGCTGGCAACTGACCAGGTGTGTTGGGGTGGAATAATTCCCCCCTCCCACAACACTTGCGAAAACAAATGCCATACTCACTAATGTTCCTGCATCCTACCCCCTTCTTTGAGCTTTTATTGCTCAGCATGATGTCATATGGCATGGGATATCCCTTTGGTCAGCTATAACATTTCTGTGTCCCCTTCCCAGCCTCCATCCCACTCTCTGCCCTGATGTTGTGTGAGTACTGATCAGCAATAGCCAAAACATGGGTGTGTTACCAGCACTGGTTTAGCCACAAACATAAAGCACAGCATCATATAGGCTGCTATGAGGTAAGTGACCTCCACTCCAGCCAGTGCTGACACCAACAAGGACTGTGGTAAGTTGACCTCTGTTGACTGCCAGATGCCAGCCCAGCTGCTCTCTCACTCTCCTGTCACAATGGGGCAAGGGAGAAATGAGATGAAAAGGCTCATGGGTTGATACAAACCAGGGATATCACTTACCAGTTACCACCATGAGCAAAACAGACATGACTTTGTGAAAATTAATTTAATACTGCCAACGATAATGGGTAATGGTTAAAACAAAGACAAAAGCTAAAGCCAGCTCTCCCCTTTGTCCTGGGCTCAACTTCACTCCTTTACTGCTGACTCCTCCCACCCAGGTAGTACAAGGGGATGAACAATGGAGAATGTGGTCAGTTCAGAATATGCTCTTAGTCCTCCTCATACTTTTATCCTGCTCCAGCATGGGTCTCTTCCCTGGGCTGCAGTCCATTAGAATAAACCCTTGCCAGTATGGGTCCTCTGCATGGGTCACAGATCCTGACTGAGAACTGAGAACCAGCTTCCGCATGGGCACCTTTCCCCACACCATATCAAAATCCAAGTATCATCAGAGCACCAACAAAGGTGGACAATTTTTGCACACAATAAAACTCCACTGCTTGGCCCCTCACAACATTACAACAACAAAAAATTCCCCACAATTATCCCCTTTTCACGCGATGTTCAGTCCAAGTTTTGTCCAATACCACTCCCATGATCAGATCCAACTATCCTTGATCAGACTCTTCCTCCTCCTAACTAGAGGGGAAGGGAGACCTGTATCCACCCCAGTGTCATCCTCTGGTTCTTTCTGCTGACCAGGGAGAGGATGTGAGGAGGTGATGGTGAAGCCACCTCTAAGCTGGCAGCCCACAGACACAGACAGATGGGAGAGACAGCTGCTCAGAAGGGGTCACCTCTTCCTTACTAATTGGTGGCATGGAACCTTCTATTTCCTTGTCCAGAACTTCTTTTTGAGAACTGGGTGACGGCAGTAGCTGGGGGTTGGATTGCTATTTCACCCACGGCATCCTTTGAGGTGGTGTGTGTCCCTGTCTCATCCATGTTCCTCCAATGGTGCTGATAGGAAGTACGATAGGCACAGGCCAAGCCCCAGGAGAGTGGTCTGGCCTCCCTGAAGTCAGCAGGGTCAGGGCAGCTCAGCTGGTATGGTGTGGGACACTTAATCCTGGTCATGGGTTTAAGCCCATGAAGGGGGGAGGAGGTGTCTTACTTCTTATCTTTACTTCTCATCATCCTACTCTATATTGAATTATCAATAATTAAATTCAGTTAGTTAAATTAAATTAAGTATTCCCAAGTAATAGAATCATTGAATTGTTTGGGTTGGAAAGGACCTTAAAGCTCACCCAGTTCCAAAACTCTGCCACAGGCAGGGACACCTTCCACTAGACCACGTTGCTCCAAGCCCCGTCCAACCTGGCCTTGAGCACTGCCAGGGATGGGGCAGCCACAGCTTCTCTGGGCAACCTGTGCCAGGGCCTCAGCATCCTCACAGGGAAGAACTTCTGCCTAAGAGCTCATCTCAATCTCCCCTCTGTCAGGTTAAAGCCATTTTCCCTTGGCCTGTCCCTACAGGTCCTTGTAAAAAGTCATGTCTGTTTTGCCAGCAACAGTAATTGGCAAGTGGCACTGTCCTTATCTCAACCCACAAGCTACTGCAGCATATTTCTCCCCTATTCTCTGTCAAGGAGGATGAGTGAGAGAGCATGTGAGTGGGTGCCTGGAAGCCAGTCAAGGTAAATCCACCAAACGTGAGAAGATACTATAACTTTGTATCCTTAATACTTTTCATTTAGGGTAACATCTGAGTTTCGTTATTTTCAAATAACAAAAAGTTCAGATGGTTTTTGAAAACTCCACTAAAAATCCTCTGGAGAAATAATTCATCAGTATGACAGATGCAGAGCATAGCACATCAAGATTCAGGCTTCTTTAGTGGGCTGGGTATGTATATGAGATAATAGAAATGTGTTACTTGGCATTTCCTTCTGGGATCCAGAAAATTCTCTGCCAAGCAGGCAGTGTGGTTCCATGCAGCATGGAGATAGGGACAAAGACTTGTCATTGGACCATGCTAGATGTGGGGGGTTGTATGCCTATGCAAATCTGCTGTGGAAATCCTCTGATTTTTCTCCTGCATCTTTAAAACATTTTCTAAAATGCATAACCTGTCCCTAAAAATTGTATTTGCTTTGGCTACCACACTGCTCAGCACTGGTAAAAATGCCTTGAATAGCATGAAAGAGAGGCATGCAAAAATGGCTGGCTCTGCATTTGAACAGCAACTTTGGCCAAGGTTGAGTAATGTCCTTTGAAATGCCATTGCTTTATCATAGATGAACCTCAGCTCTAAGAATATTTATAAACTCTTTGCCAACTCAGTGATGCTCCAGTATCTCAAACGTTTGCATTTTTCGAGATGCATTTTTATCACTTGATATAAATCTGCACTTCTGTTATTAGATGAAATTACACAGGTAGCTCACAAAAGCCTCAAAGAGCACAAGGAGTGTCACTCAGCAGCACAGGATGTATAGCAGAGACACCCAAAATACTGCCCCGAGGAGCAGAGCACAGGCACAATCCTTGCCTATCCACAGGCTAATACTGCCCCGAGGAGCAGAGCACAGGCACAATCCTTGCCTATCCACAGGCTAATACTGCCCCGAGGAGCAGAGCACAGGCACAATCCTTGCCTATCCACAGGCTAATACTGCCCCGAGGAGCAGAGCACAGGCACAATCCTTGCCTATCCACAGGCTAATACTGCCCCGAGGAGCAGAGCACAGGCACAATCCTTGCCTATCCACAGGCTAATACTGCCCCGAGGAGCAGAGCACAGGCACAATCCTTACCTATCCACAGGCTAATACTGCTTTGTCTGTATTGGTCAAACCAATATGGGGATGTTTTAATTTCAGTTTAAGAATGACTTAAATTTGTTCTTCATTAGCCACGGGGATGATCAGGGGACTGGAGCACCTCCCGTATGAAGACAGTCTGAGAAAGTTGGGGCTGTTCAGCCTGGAGAAGAGAAGGCTGCATGGAGACCTCATAGCAGCCTTCCAGTATCTGAAGGGGGCCTGTAGGGATGCTGGTAAGGGACTATTCATTAGGAACTGTAGTGATAGGACAAGGGGTAGTGGGTTCTAACTTAAACAGGGAAAGTTTAGATTGAATATAAGGAAGAAGTTCTTTACTGTAAAGGTGGTGAGGCACTGGAATGGGTTGCCCAGGGAATTTGTGAGTGTTCCATCCCTGGCAGTGTTCAAGGCCAGGTTGGATGAAGCCTTGGGTGACACTGTTTAGTGTGAGGTGTCCCTGCTCATAGCAGAGGGGTTGGAACTAGATGATCTTAAGGTCCTGTCCAACCCTTACTATTCTATGATTCTATGATTCTAGTGCAACCCACAAGTAGATGTTTTAAGATGAAACAATGACGAGAGAAATTTTCCCCTGTTTGAATAAATCAGCCTGATTTCAGACATGTTTTACAGAGGGTAGGTCCATCTCCTGCGATGGATAGTGATGTGGGATGTGCAGTCTGTGCCATCCCACCCATTCAGGTGTAACATAAGGAAATGCCTTGGGAAGATGGAGGTAAACACAACATGCTTTCACTTACCTCATGATCACCTGGGCTTGGGTTCACTACCAAAAGGGACTTGACAGGGCACAGGCACTGCTGTCTTCTGCAATAGTCTGACAACCTAACATCAGCTGTTACTTGCCATTGAAAGGATTGTCACGTACCAGAACAGGCTTCCTAGGGAAGTGGTAGAGTCACCATCTAGAAGCATTTAAAAGACATGTAGACATGCTAGACATGTTTAGTGGTGGTCTTGACAGTTCATTGTTGGATTTGATGAGTTTTTTTTCCAACTGAAACTATTCCATTATTCTACTCTGTTTTATGATTCTTTTTGCTTTCATGTGTACGTTATGGAACTGATGCTGACTTTGGTAGGAAGCACTTTAACTTAGTTTCTCACCATTTTCTTTGGTGAGATTACCCTTTCCTAACACAAGAAATTTTAACCTGAAATCACCATTTATTGTCACTTTATGTTACTTACTCATAAGTAAAAAAAAATAAAAGGAAAAGAAAAAGGAAAGAATAAAGAAAGGGAGAATTCTTTTACATAGCTTTTATATAGCTCTGAGTGAGGTTTAATCTCCTTACCCATGTATTTTTACTCTTCTATATTCATGCTCTCTGTACTATCCCGTCTTTTCTCTTTTTCATCACACTTGAAATGGAACATGAAGAGGAAGAACACTGTATAAGAGCCATTTAAAAATAATTAATCAATGTACTTAGCCTTCTAAAATGACTTCTACAAAACCACCCCCTTTAAATTGAACATGTAATGAAAATAGTAATTTTCTCAGAAGTGTTTTCATCAATGCTATTTGTGCTGTTATTAAAATACACCAATGATTCATGCATTATTCGTCCTCCCTTAGGGAAAAGCTTGCAATACAGGACAATAAAGTCCTTTACTGTAAGTAAAGTATTATTAAAAGTATAACCCAAAGATGTAGAATTTATAAATGTTGGAGTTTTTATCTATGGAGCTGAAGATGATAAAACGTTCCCCTAAAATATTTCCTTTCTTTGATCACCTCTGTTACCTCCATTATGAGCAAACAGTGCAACTGTGCCTCTTTCTAATGCCAGCAGTAAAATACTTTCGGGGATGGACTTTGTCGCTTCCAAGTAACGGCATTATTTCTGTTTTTTTCTGTTCTTTTCCACCTCTCCAACAATCCTGGCAGTACGTTTTTCAGGCTTTTTGCTTGAATTAGTTTCAGCTATAGAGTAAACAGAATTAGCCAGGTTGCTACAAACGGGCGGTTGTTCACCAACTGCTTCCTGCTCGCCTGAGAGTGTGCACAGGCAATGGCTTGTGTCATTAGGCCCCTATTTAAGCGCACATATGGCTTGGAGGTCATGTTTGTGTTTCATTTATACAGATATGATTAGCTGTTCTCAGTGTTTGTCTGCCATAAAACTGAAAATGTGCCATGCACTATTACCCAGGCAAATGTAATGCCCCCAAAATAAACATGCCAGCTAGTTTGCAGGCAGTAATTGATGGAAAAACAGGTGTTTCCCATGTTCTCTGTGATTGCCTACACATATGGTTCCTTTTATGCTATCCTTCAATTACTTTGCAGTTTTGGCTCCTACAGAAAAAGAAATAGTCTTACCAAAAAAGAGTGGGTTTCAAGACTGTTCCTTGGTCCACCGCCAAATTAAATATAAGCAGCACAGCCCATTTTAGTATTTAAGTAATTAAACTACAGCAGCTACCACATCCACTTTAGACATCAAACTGCATTTCCAATTACTCTCATTCTAAAATGTGGTGCTCTGACTTGGTGAATTAAAGCTGCATATGATACAGATTCCCATTTAAATGGTTAACATTCCCAAATTGTACCTTTCAAACAGTAAAATCATATTGAAACCTGAAAATCAGTTGGCTTTATACTTTACAATCTGAAGTTTTATTTTTCAAAAGTGTTCAGCTCCTGCCAGCTGTGTAAGATCTACTGACCTTGGAGTGCTAATAATGGGTGGATTTTATAATGGCACACAGGCAGAAATATCAGAGGTCACTTTATATAACTGTGAATGCAGTTGGAGGAGGAATGAAAGAATGACGAGAGGATGTGCTATCCTCCATGAGGATAAGAGCAGCTCCACAGTGGTCAAGGTAGAAGTCGTATTCTGCAAAACCAGCATTGAGCCTGACCCAGGAGCTGCTCCATGAACACCCAGCCAGCAGAACAGCCTGAGAGTCACCCTCAAGTTGTGAAACGCAGTAGCCAAAACAGTCCCAGATTGGGCTGATCTTTGATCCCTGTGCATTGATCTCTTCTCCCACACAAGTGTCCCCGCCTCTGCATCACTATTTCTTTCAGAGCTTGCAGAGAACAGGTCTCTAATTTGCAGTGGTGGAAGATACCCAGCACTCTCTGACAACTCAGCAGCAGAGTACAGGGATGCAGTAATGTGTTCAAACTGTTCCTCCTGCTTCATAAATATGCCTTTTCTGGCTTTCAAGGTGAGGACTTGTTTACCTGCCAAGAACGACCAATATTTTAACCTAATTCAGGATACATGTTGAAAGACAGCCCTGTCGTTAAAGAAAAAATGCTTAGTTTATACATTTTTAAAAATTAAGTGGGTTGATTTCCCTTTATGAAGTGACATTAGAAATGAATTTTCTCCCTGGCTTTCACCTTGTTGCTGATTCAAAATGAAATGTGACTACATAAGCTTTCAAAATAGTAAGGTGATAAAATAATGACATTACCCTGAAATATTTTGATTTTTTTCTGCAGATAAACTTATGTTTTTTTACCTGCCTTTGGTTTTCCTTATGCTCTATTCCCATTTATCTCTGCTCTTTCATTATTTGCCTCAGCAACCAAGACAATTAATCCTCTTCTACAATGTGCACAAAGATGAAAGAATGCAACATTATCTCTTTCTGCACTGCTTTAATTTCAGTGACAGCTTTGTCGCTTCACCAGTTGCAGGGTTTCATGCCTGTGTTTCCCACCTTGTAATTGGTATATTTCTCAGGGTATCACCTGCCATTCAGAGGCAGCAAAGCTTTTGAAATCCCCAGCCTTCTCCCACATAGCAGATTTCACCTGACTGCATGGCTCTGACTGATGGGATGGGTTTGTGCATGGTGTGGATGTGGTGAAGCCATTCAGTACCAGCTGCAGAGAGCAGTTCCCAAGCCTCAGCCCCTGCTGTTCTTCCCAGGACCCTGTTTGCATACACCCTGCACCAAGTCCCACAGCAGTCAGGAGTGGCTGTCCAGAGCAATGCCACAGATCTGAAGTGCAGAGCTGGGCTCAAGAGGATGGACTTGAGCCTTGAATAAGAATTGCTAGTTTTAAAATGTGTTAGCCCAAGTGACAAGCAAGGAAACATGGTGTTTTGTGTAAGTGCTTGGCTCTTCAAAGTTGGTCTGCCTCCCTCTCCAGCGGGCAGGATCAGAAATGCAGGTACAGAAACACAGATGTGGCCTGAAACCTTTGCATGCCTTTTGACAACAAGGAAATATAACCCAGTAAGTTAAACTCCTCAGCATGAAACAGCTGGAACACTGCCTTTGGCTGTAATGGGAGTAAGTTTTCACATGGGGTATGTAAGGACATTTTCAATATGATTTTCATCCAGATGTTGCAGACCAAGTTACCAAACATAACAAAAAGTTCTTCAAAGTACTCCTGCAAGCTAAGCGTGCTACGGGGGGCATCCAGAACATAAACAATGAAGTATTTATACTTGCTGAAGCAATATGGGAGTTGAGAAAAGACTCCTGCCCCATGGGTTCTGATATGGGTTCATTTATGCTGCTGTAATACACTTTTCATAATAAAACATTTTATTTAGTGGGATTGCTGGTGATTTACAACTTTGTTATGTCAATATTGGGACTGAGGAGTTTCATGTGTGGCACTCCTGCAGCCAGTGGCTATCGGCCTTTGTGGGTTAGGATTTCATACTCAGTCTTACACACTGTATTGATGGACACCTTAGTTATGTGCAAGGAAACATTTTGCGCTTGATCTGCAAGAAGGCAGTTCAGCTTGGAAAATCCAATGATTCCCACCCAGCTGCTATGCACTGGAAGAGCTGCTTTAGTAACAATTCTCTACCAGATGCAAAGAGGTTCTTATCAGGATGTAGATCACATAGAAGCACATCTGACTTGAATATCACGTTAAACTGAAGTTATGCATGAGAAATAATATTTTTACAATAGGTCTTATGTTCATTTCTGATTTTACATTCAGGCAGAATACCACTGGTTGCATTAGGGGCTAAATAAATCTCTCACTGATAAACAACAAACCTAAATTCTTTGTGGAGCATGAAAAATTTCTCTTTGGATCCACCTGATGCTGTTGAGAAAGCCATTCCTTTTTATTATGCTATTATTAACTGAGAATGTAGTCGGGTTTACAGCATTCTTCATTGATTGATGGGGTGTCATGATTTAGTGTGAGGTGTCCCTGCTTATGGCAGGGGGGTTGGAACTAGATGATCTCAAGGTCCTTTCCAACCCTAACTATTCTATGATTCTATGATTCTACAACTGGTTTTGTGTAGCACATAGCTCCACACAGACTGGTTTGGAGTGGAAGGGACCTTAAAGCTCACTCAGTTCCAAAACTCTGCCACAGGCAGGGACACCTTCCACTAGACCACGTTGCTCCAAGCCCCGTCCAACCTGGCCTTGAACATTGCCAGGGATGGGGCAGCCACAGCTGCTCTGGGCAACCTGTGCCAGGGCCTCAGCACCCTCACAGGGAAGAACTTCTGCCTAAGAGCTCATCTCAATCTCCCCTCTGTCAGGTTAAAGCCATTCCCCCTTGTCCTGTCCCTAAAGACCTTTGTCCAGAGCCCCTCTTCAGCTTTCTTGTAGCCTCTTTAAGCACTGGCAGCTGCTTTATGGTCTCCCAGAGCCTTCTCTTTTCCAGGTTGACAACCCCAACTCACTCAGACCCTCACCACCCACACAAGGAAGAAGTTCTTCCTGAGATCCCATCTCAATATTCTTTCTGTCAACTTAAAGCCATTCCCCTTGTCCTACCAGTATATGCCCTTGTCAAAAGTCCCTCATTTAGAAGAGTACCAAGATTTTCAAAACACTCTTTGGGATGTAGATGTTCTAGCCACTACTTAAGAGTTGAGAATATAAATTGTCATTATATATACATGGCTCTTATTTAATTTCTGTATGTAGATGATGTTTCTGCACAGCCACTTAATACAAGATGTAAAATTCAAGCCAAGTTGCAGTCGCAGTCATGAGAAATAAAAAGCAAAAAAGCCCTTTGTGTTGTGAGTAGAACAGTAATGGTAAAGTGGACAGAGGAAAAACTTTTGTGGACCCAGCAGTTGCTTGGTGAGACCACCACATTTTAACAAAGCCTCAGAAGCATTGCTAAAAATGGAATGGAGGGATCTTTAAGGCATCTGTCCAGGAAAGTGAAGAAAATATATTTTTGGCAGTGAATGCTGAGAAAATTATGCAGTGAATACAATAAATTAAAATGAACAGAAAACACTTCCTAGTCCCTGGCTCGACTTTGATAAACTCTCTCTTGTCATCTTGCCATGGTGCAGAAAACGGGTATGGGTGGATACCAGGATGGTGCTGTACTGTGATTTTGTTGGTGGTTTACTTGGTATCGATATTAATTGATATTATATTGGTGCTTTCAGTATAGTTATTACATATTCATCCTTTTCTGCCTCCCTTGAGCCATTCAGATTCCCATTATTTTGGGCTCCTGTCTACATCATGGCTGGTCCTTAGCTGCAGTCATTAAAATCCCCTCATCTTTGCGGAGCACATGCATACTCAGGAGCATCTTGGAATGGGACCCTTCTGGGCAGAATGATGTCCAAGGCTGAGATTCCAGACACTGGAGTGCTGCCCATTTACCGTATTTTCCATTCTTCGGTGTTTGGCATTTATGTTTTCCGTTATCTTCCTATTTTAGAAGCCAGAGGGCATGCATGTCTGTCTATCTGTAATGCACAGAGAAGTAATGAAGGAAATCTCTGATACCTAAATGCAACTTATTAAAATCTCAAGTTTAAAAGTTGTGAGAATTGAGCAGTGAAATGTAGTTAAGTCTGATCCAAAGCTGTTTAGAGGGTCTATTTCAGAGGCAGAAGCTAGAGCATTTAGGGCGTATCAGGGAATTTTTAAGAGGCAGATTTTTTTACATGTGGGAAAAGACAATGAAATGTTAGTGCGAGAGCTCAACGAGACAGAAAGGAGCTATGGAAATGCAGATGCAAAATGAAAACAAGGAAATGAGTGAGCCGAGCAAACTGCAGCGTTTGATTACAAAGTGCAACATGCAGACTACTGGATGTAACTGAAAATAGAATCTTTTCTTTTTTTTCTTTTTAAGAAAAAAAGTTAATTTAATATAATTTTAGAGCGAGTGACTGTAGTTCAGAGTGGCGGTGCCCGTTACATAACCAGACATGGTAGCGGTGCCAGTGAATACCGCATACCTACGGTGGGGTCGCAAGTACCGGGGGATGCAGCGCGTCCATCGTGCAGGTCCCGGGTGATGGGATGGATCGGAAAAAGGAGGGGTTGTTCGCCTAACTCTGCCCTTGCCCCGGGAGTGAGGAGAGGGAGCAGGACAGCTGCAGGACGAGGGTCGGGACCCCTTTCCAGCAGCCCCTCCTAGACCACGGGCGGCAGGGCAGGGCACGGCGGAGCGGCACCTACCGTGCTGCCACCAGGGCCACGATCCCCGTCCCAGAGGGACCGCAAGCTGCAGCGGGAGGGCCAGCCCCCACCGCCCGCCCGCGTCCCGCCCGCTCGCTTCCGCGCTCGCCGCCCGCCCCTCCCGGGAATTACCACCCCCCTCCCTGCTCGGGGGCCAGGTACACTTGACGTCAGGATGTCTGTCGTCGTTTTGACGTGTAAACACTCATTTCCATTCCGACTCCAGAGGGTCTGGGTGCCGCGCAGCCCCGGGCAGCCGCGCCGGCAGGCAGCAGGCAGGCAGCAGGCAGAAACCCCTATCGCCGCGCTCGCTTAGCAACACATCGCCCCGCCGCCGCCGCGCCCCGCGGCCATGGACCGGCGCCGCTGGGCCGGCCGGTGCTTGGCTCTGGTGCTGCTGGCCGTCTGCTGTCTGCCCCGCGGCGGCGGCTCTGAACGCCAGTTCCTCAACGAGTGGGCAGCGGAGGTCCCGGCGGGCCACGCCGCCGCTAGAGCCATCGCAGAGGAGCTGAACTACGACCTCGTGGGGCAGGTACGGCTGCGTGCACAGGCGGGCTGCCCCGCGCCGGGGTCCCTCCTTTTCTCCATCCCTCCTTTTCTCCTTCCCTTCCTGCAAGCTGTACCGAAACTTGCGCCTGGCGGCTGTCCGCAAGGCTCCGGGGAGTTTGAAGTGCCTTCTACCGCCGCCTCCCCTCTCTAGACCCGGGTACACACAGGGAGGGGAGCCCGCGACAGCGGCTCCCAGCCGGGGACTGCTTTTCCTGAAGGGGCCGGGCAGGGTCGGGCTCTCCCTGGGGAGAGTGGAAGAGAGTCAGGCAGGGAGACTCTGCTCTCCCGAGGGACAGGGCAGAGTAGGGCAGGGCACCTCGTCTCTCCTTGAGGGGACCGGGCAGTGCACCCCAGCCCTCCTTGAGGAGACTGGGCAGAGCACCCTGGCTCTTGCTGAGGGAACGGCGCAGTGCACCCCTGCTCCCCGCCGGGATCCTGGCAGAAACAAGGCCGCTGGCAACCCACCCCGGAGGCTCCGTAGCCATCGTGGGTCTCCTCTCCATGAGGCCCTCCAGGCGCTTTTTTTGGGATGCTGTGACGTCAGCGTTGTCAAGGATGAGTAACCGCCTTTAGGTGATAGTCCCATATCCCCCCACACCCCGCCCCCCAGGTGGGGGTCGTGCGCCGGCCAGCGCGTCTGGGAGCGCTGAGGACCCTGTTACCGCCAGCCGAGCCGCGGCCCTGCCCCGGTAGCAGCCCAGGAGCGGCGGAGCCGCCTCTGCCCAGGCGGGCCTTGTGCCTCAGGGCAGCCGACTCCCCACTGCTCCCCGGGAGGGCGGGCGGGCACAGCCCTGCTCAAACCTGGGGTGTGATCGCACCGCTGCGGGATTGGTCTTTCCGCCTTTGGAGTGAGGGGATTCGCCCCTACCGATTTCAAGCAGCATTGCTCGGGGAAGAGGGATGTTTAAACCCACATCTGCGTGTGAGCGATACTGTGCCTGTCAAAATGCCTGTTCGGAAGGTGCCAGTACGAATCAATCCTGCAGTGAGGCTTCTAAAGCCACGTGGTGTCTTTTACACCTGTTCAGCAGCTGAAACTGGTGTGTGATTACATTAAAGCCTGTCCTTTGAAATGTGGCCATGTCAAGGTATGTCCATGACAAAGTATGTCCATACTGGTCACTACTACAAGTAACTACGTTACCAAGTACTGTAGTAGTAATGTCTGCTACCTCACTAGCTCAGATGATTCCCCAAGCTTCTTCTAGCAGCACACAGGCTGTGATAAACACTCAATACTTGAAGAGTGTTTTTTAGTTTAGATTAAAATAGAATCATGGAATAATGAGGGTTGGAAAGGACCTTAAGATCATCTAGTTCCAACCCCCCTTCCATGGGCAGGGACGCCCCACACTAAACCATGTCACCCAATGCTCTGTCCAACCTGGCCTTGAACACTACCGGGAATGGAGCATTCCCAGCTTCCCTGGGCAACCCATTCCAGTGCCTCACCACCCTTATGGTAAAGAACTTCTTTCTTATATCCAATCTAAACTTCCCCTGTTGAAGTTTGAACCCATTACCCCTTCTATCACTACAGTCCCTAATGAATAGTCCCTCCCCAGTATCCTTACAGGCCCCCTTCAGATACTGGAAGGCTGCTATGAGGTCTCCACACAGCCTTCTCTTCCCCAGATGCTCATTTCTTGCTCTTTTGTCTTTGAAGCAGAATGAATTCAGTCAGGTTGCAATTGTTGGTACTTGTTTGCAGTATGGAAATACCTCTTGATAGTTAAAGTACCCCTGTGACTTACAGATTGGATCACTCAGAAATCACTACCTGTTCAGACATAAAAGCCATCCAAGGCGGTCTCGAAGAAGTGCCATTCTTATCACCAAAAGACTTTCTGATGATGAGAGGGTGAGTGTTACATTTACTCCTTGTCATGCTGTGTGTTTATTCTGTCTCCTTATTGCTAGCCTTACGATGAGGTCACAAGCAGGCTTTCCTTGTTTTGCAAGTCTAAGCCATTCAGACATCCATATTCAAGCTGAATAATACTTTATTATTCTGTCATTAACAGGCAAAGTCTGACCCTCTCTTACTATATTTTTTGCAAGTGCTTTCTAAATTAAGATTTAAAATAAGCAGCAGTGCAGAGGCTTGGAATTTCAGATGTTTGTTACTGATAAAAATACAAACAACCACTGGGCTTGATTCATAGTAAAAACCCATGGATGCACTAAGTTTAATCAGGCCATACCTGTGCAATTACCATGGGAATTACATTTGATTTGAAGTGAATGAATATTAAATAATAAAAAAATAAAGTAGGAGAAACAGGCTGAGATTTTGTTGGATTTGCTCCTGTGACAACCTAAAACCCCTTCTCAAAGGATCCATCACACATTCTAGACTTGCAGTCTTTAGGTACAGTGGGATCCCATGACAATCAGAACACACACAGTGGAGAGCCAGGGATCTAAGGATATGCACTGGAGCAACAGACACCCCAGTTATCTGACTTTATTTAAGAGAGAAGCATGTCTGTTTGTAAGTATACTGAAAAACGGGTGGGTGTCAGATTGAAGGAACGGACCAATGAAATTTTAATTTCAAATCAGCATTATTGCAGCAGTGGTTGTAAAAATATGGATAGCCCAAAACTTGAAGTAACCTGGTTGTGAAAACCAGCAATTTGTCACATAAGGACAAACCACTTGATGAGTAATTGGTTACATGGAGGTTTTAGAGGTGAGTGTCATCTAGGAAGAAATATTCTATATGTAGCTAGAAGAATTAAAGGAGGGGGTGAGATGGGTTATTTGCCTTCAAATGCTTCAAAATGGTACACTCCCATCTATATATCCATGCAAACATTGATTTAACAGTTAAAGTCTTCCTGGTGAAATTGCTCTAAACTGGGGATGTTCGAGATCACAGCTTTAGCGTAAATTCTACCTTATATCCACACCCATGACCAGATGTTCAATGTGGTCATAGTACAATGTTCAAGAACAGTTTGATTCCAGTTCCTTCCTTTTTCAGACTAACTGTGTCAAATCTGTATCTGTAAGAGGGAAGCATGACTGTGTTTAATATACCAAATTCTAATGCCGTAAGCAGAATGGAAGTGATTGTGTTACAGACGTTACTGCCAAATATTATTGCAGACTTACATACTCAGATTCAAAACCAAAGTTTCAAAGTGCTGGAGGTGATTTGATAAATTTACTCCAATTTCACTTTTATTTACCAACTAGTATGCAAATTAACTATGTGAATGAACAAGATGTAATTATGTGATTATGTAAGAAAATAAACACAAAACAATCATGTAATATTGTGTACATCGACCTGCCCATGACAGGGGGTTGGAACTAGATGATCTTAAGGTTTTTTCCAACCCTATCTATTCTGTCATGCTATGACTATCTCTCCAAAAAGCTGCTCTTCTTCAGTAATTGCCTACTTAAAAAGATTTAAATTCAGTCTTTAAAAAGGGAGGGAGAAGGGAGCAGTGCTTTTGTTTGAGTAACGCCTTCATGAATTTTACGGTATGTTAAGTGTGAAAGCTGGGGTAAAACTTGGCTCTCATCTGAATATTTATCTGCTTCCTATAGATATCCCAGTGTTTGTTGCAAAACAGATAAAGGCTGTGAATACATTGAAAGGATATAATTATCTGGTTCCCTTACTTCTTACAGTATTTACAGTAATTCCACAGTCTACTTTCCTGCAAGATATCTGCAAGGTTATTTTCACTGCTTTATGTATCTTTGGCTGGAAGCTTGGCACAGGGCCTTCTGCTTTTGCTGTAGATGGATGGTTGGAACCTCACCCAGCTGCTGAGTGACAAACATTTGGCTTGTTTGTCTGACATATGTGCTTGGTAGTTTCATCTCATTTCCCTCAGTGCAGTTGTCCACATCGAAAAGAATAACAAGCATGGAAGTTGTCAATTGTTAATTACTGTTGGGTGATAAAGAGGCCAAGCTTTGCTGTGGGCAGGGAATAGAGATAAAGGTAATTGGTCTAACCTGTTCACAAGTATGTGTGGCCCTGGGCGTAAATAGGACAATTTAAAATGCTTATACTTGCACAGGTATATTCGTCTTCTGTGACTAGCTGCAGTTTATAGGGGCTTTAACACTGAATATATAGCAAGGGGAACAGTATTAGGGAGCTTTCAGTAAGCATATGTGGAGTAGTTACCATTTTCAAAGGTTTATATTATTGTAGTGAGTTTTCATTAGGCTCTCACTAGGAAATCATGTTTTAATCAAATCAGTATAATTTTTAGTCATCATAGATTCTGAGTCACTCATTATTGTTTTATATATAGTGACAGATGTATGGATCAGAGAGAAAAATAATGAAATCTATTCAGACATTGAAAACAAAAGGTTAAATCCAAGTCATCCTCTGCTTTAGGCTTATAGCAGGAACTTGGCTGTCTACTGAACCTGAGTTTGCTTTGCTCGTTTTGAAGCTGGGATGAAAAGCACCAACTTAATCTGTGTCAGAGTGACCATTCAGGTGCTAGCAATTAATAATATTTTATACCCACTTTCAAAAGGAGCACACAGCACTGAAGAGGTATTAGAATCAGAATTTGATTTGGACTGGGTTTAATAATGCCTTCAAGGGAACTAAGAGGGGTGCACTTTTAAAATGCAGCCTAGTGACTTAGAGATTGCTGTGTGAGTGCACAAATGCTGTGCCACTTGTACTGATGCTCCAGCAAAACATGCTGAAGCATTCTGGCTTTCATTTTTGTGAAGTTGAATTCTGCTGTGATGAATTTAGTCCAATATTCATAGCTTACTAATTGATCACACTTCAAAACACCACTGTGAAGGAGACTTGAAGGTCCAGCTGAGCTATGAGTAACAGCATCATTATAATTGCTAGACTAAAGCCAGACATAATCTTTCTCCTTTCCTTTTAAATCCCAGTAGAAATAGATGGGGTTTAAAATGTAGGTAGGAGAAAGAAGCAGGTTGTGGTTTCAGTAACCACCACTGCTTAGATAACCTTCTAACTATATTAAACATTTGGTAATAAAAACCTGCATTGTGTGGCACTCGACAGAAGTTCTACTGTTCACTTGTACTAAATGATTTTCTATTAATTGATTCTAGAGTATTGTGATTTCACTGAGTCCTCTTCCCCAAAGTACGCTGTGCTAAAATAGAAACAATCCTCTCTGTATCAAGCATTGCTCATTTTGTTTTAGGCATAAAATTTATTTCTCTGTGAGAAAAACCCTTATCCCCTAAAAGAAAAAAGTCATAACCCATAAAGGCTTACTTGTCATATCTATGCAAATAATTGTAGGTGTCATGGGCAGAGCAGCAATATGAAAAAAAGAGAACTAAGCGTGCCATCCTGAGAGACTCAGCAGACAAACTTTTCAATGATCCTATGTGGAATCAGCAGTGGTATCTGGTAAGAATTTATTTCACTATGGAACTGGGGAATGGTGAATTTCAGTTGCGCTATCAGCTGCCTTATTTCACTAGTATGAGTGCGACTGCAGTGATGGGAGTAAATGAAGAGTCTTTGTCATTAGCATATGCTATAAAAATGAGAGATCTCTGCACATAATATTTCTGGGCAACTTTCTATTTTCCCTGAGGTGTCATTTGTACAAAGACTCTGAAAGCCAATTCAGGCAGCTGCTTAGGATGGGGGTTGATGTTAGAAAGCATAGCAGTTAAAAGCTACCTTTATGATAATTTTAAAATATTTACTATTGACATATTAGTCATCCCTTATCATATCTGAAGGTGGCCATGTATTTCTTTATTAAAATTAGTAGTGCGTGCTCTGGATGAGAACAAAAGCATGCGCATCCATATGACTGACGCCTTCAGCCTCTTGGACTAGGATTTACATAGAAGAGGATCTCTACAGCTCACATGTTCAGAACCTCAAGGAAGAGAAAGTTCCTGAGTTCTGTAGTTCTTGTTTGCATCTGACAATTCAGAAATACAGTTTATCGTTTATGTTTTATATGGGTTTTTTTGAGAGTCTGTATTTCCACTGTGCATTCTAGCTGTATCTTTGTTCTAGGCTTCATTGCTGTCACTCAGAATAGGGGTGGGATCAAAGGTGGGTGCAACAAATCAAGAAGAAAGCTCAAGTACAAATGTGCCCCAGATGGCTGCCAAAATTTTTCACTTCTTCAGTTCAGCTTAGAGAAAACAGACCAAACTCTATGCTGTTTGTAGAATTTTTTGCCCATTTAGGGCAAAAATGCCCATTTAGGAGCTACTCTTCAAAGAATTTGCTATGGAAGAGAAGGTTATAGATGATTCATGCTTCCAGTTGATTTACCACAAGAACAGTAATGAGGATAGTAAATAGAAAGTTGTGATTCAGCACAGTTGTTCCTAATCAAAGGACTACCTTAATTGTTTTATCCATTAATTGCTTTGTTCTGGCTAACTTGAATGTCAAAAGAGAAAACACATTTGGAGAAAACACAGCTCACTGTACTGTGGGATACTCTCTTGGCTTCTCATCAAGGGAAAAAAACCAAACATTAGCAGGTCTGTTTATTAACTCAACGTTCCAAGGTTCATTGGTGCATCCTCACCAATGCCATGTTTCTGCTGCCTTATGCCTAGCAAATACAGGATGCTCTTTGTTCAGGGATGGTTTTCACAGATCTTAATTAAGGGTATAAATCTGTAAGTGCTACAGCTAATTTTTATTTTATCTTTGCAAAATATGCACAAAATTTACAAGCTCAGGCTGGGATGGTTTAGAGCGTCTTTAAAATACAGCTTTAGACCTGTGTAGTGTAAGTGGATAAAAATGTTGACGTATTTTAATCCTTTCTGTCTCCCAGCAAGATACAAGAATAACTCCATCACTGCCCAAACTGGATCTCCATGTTATTCCTGTGTGGCAGAAAGGGATAACAGGCAAGGGCGTTGTCATCACAGTATTAGATGATGGCTTGGAGTGGAATCACACTGACATCTTCTCTAACTATGTAAGTTTGGCCATTAGAATGCTATGGAATAAATTAGTCAACTGTAAATTTGATATACAGACACTCTTACTCATCTTGCTGTCTGTGCTGTATGTCAGCTCCTGCAGTACAGAGACTGAAATATTTGCCTTAGGCATAATTTAGAACCTGGTCTGTGTCACAGGAACTGGAATGTTACTTAGCAATGATAGTGGGGTGGTTCTTTTGTTGTTTTGTTTTTCCCTTGGTGGATTTAGTTCCCAGGCATGTTTGTTAAAGCTCCATGAAAAATTTATGGAATTGCTAATGCCCATCAAATTCTACCAATTTGATTGCTGTCAATATGAGGCATAGCAGATAAATAAACACAGACTGTAGAACCCATTTTGTTACATATTTTAAAATGCATTTTGTAGTTGTCCAAATTAAGTAAGTCTGTTGTTCTTTTTATTACATGTAGGATCCAAGGGCAAGTTATGATTTCAATGACAATGATCATGATCCCTTTCCTAGATATGATCCAACAAATGAAAACAAGTGAGTAGCCTTCTAGCTGCATGAACAGAACAAAACAGCACAGTATTAATTTATCTCTTAGAATGTGCAAATACAGAAACACCTGTATATGTCCTTTATGACAATCATATAATAAAAGGAGGAATTTATGTAGCAAAATCACAGGATGTTTAAGTTCAAAGGGACCTCTGCAGGTAATCTGGTCCACACCCCTGCTCACTCAGGGAGACCTAGAGCCAGTTGTCCAGGACCACATCCATATGGCTTTTGAATATTTCTGTTTGGGAGGAACCTCTTTTGTTTTAGTAATCTCCCTCTGTTGTTTTAGTAATCTCCCTAGATGTGCCCTGAGTTTCTTCATATCTTCATCAGGTAAGCTACTGACATGTTTCTGTAAACTGAAGGGAACTATATGTTCATGTCACTCTGTGTGATTGTAGAATGATACCTCCCTAAGCAGAGCTTTATTTCAGTTCTTTCCTTTGCACTGGGAGTTTTAGAACAATATGCTATAAAGGGCTCTGAAAGAGACTGTATCTTAGAGGAACCTACCAAGGAACCTATTCCTTCATGTCAGCTGTTGCAGCCAAGGACACTCTACTCCAGTTTTGGCAGTACCTTTTGGACTGATAGCATAGCTTCTAGCTCAGTGTGCACAGCCACAGGTGAAGTCATACTTCTGACCTCATGTGAATTTGACACATGGTCAGACACTGAAGAAGGTTACATTCACTACCATGACAATCTTTCTGTCTCTTCTGAGGCATATGGAAGCTTTATTTAGACCAGATGTGGCTTAAATATCCTCAGCATAGTAATTTAGGAAGTTACAAAATGCTTGAACACAAGACAACAGCCAGCTCACTTAGTGGACTTGAGTGGCCAACAAGGTGAGAGAAATTTTTTCTGATGCCCTCTGTAGAGCTACCTTTCTGACACTCTGTGAAACATCTGGATGGGTCTGTCATATCCAGTCATGTCTGTTGTGCTTCAGGAAGGGATTTTGTCTATCAGAAAGGGAAGAGAATGGACTTCTTTAAAAGCTGGTACTTGGAAGAAGTCAATTTCCTAAAACAGTTGGGATGCTGCTACTCAATACAGATGCAGCAGGAAACTAATGCACTGGTTCCCTATTGTCTCTCAGACAGCACAGTAACATCCACAATATAAATCAGTGTATGGGGAAAAAAACCAATCAATTAATCAAAGGATAAATATCCCATGAATAAGACATTTGAAAAATTACATTCCTACTTTGTTACAGCATTATTTAAGAGCAAGAACCCGTTATCCTGTTGTTCTGATGACATTATCTCTTAAATCTACCTGGTTTACTTCTAATCTTTATTGATAAGTAAATGGAATTCTGCCTAGAAGCATTCAAACACTTCATTGAATAACAGTCTGTACTATTAAATAATACAGCTTTTCTACAATTTACACTTATATGAAGATATTCTGTATTGTGGCACCAGAATCACCTATGGGGAAAAAAATTTGCACAGAAAGTAGTTGGTTACAAAAAAAATTTACTAATGATGAAGGTACTTTAAAAGCTTAGTTTCTGAAATCCTAAATACTGACATAATGGGTCTATTGACTTCAGTGTGTCTTAAATAAGGTATTTATCATCTCCTCACAATGATCCTTTGATCATAAAGTAGGTGAAGTTACGTTGCTTGAAGCCTACGAGAAACAAATATTTTTGTATTACGTAGATACAACTGAAAGGCTATTCAGTAGCTGCATTGCATTCATTTAAAGGAAGACCTCCACCAAATCAAGGTCACTGATGACTCTTTGTGTGCATTACACAGAGATATTATGAGACGTTGCTTGTTCTTGCTATATTTATTCAGGCATGGAACACGGTGTGCAGGAGAAATTGCCATGCAAGCCAACAACAGAAAATGTGGAGTTGGAGTTGCCTATAATTCCAAAGTTGGAGGTAAGAGAACAAAAATTATTAGATGCTTAGTATGAACAGAAACCAGTCAGATCCTGTAAAGTGCTGAGCATTTTCACCTAGCATTAATCTGAAACACCAATGATTGTTTCTTTTCAGGAAACATCAGTCTTGCAGTGTTAGGCTACAAAATCCAAAGTCTGGCCATATTGCAGAGTGTTACTGTATATGACAATGTTTCATGAGTATCAGCACACTGTCTGGAATCTGGTTATCAGTTGAATATAGACAGAATATATAGCAACAGCAACAACAATATAGGTGGTGGTGATGATGATGGCGATAATAGTTGTAGTAACAATAATAACAATGACAATAGCAAGAACCTATATTGTACTGAGAGATAAGACTATATCTTTTAAGGAATGATAGATGCATTTGCAATTGCTTATCCAGGAAGGAGGTGGCTTGAGGAAGAAGGATTGAGTAAAGTGAAAGAATACACAGATTTATACCTACACTTGCTTGCAGAGTATTGTTTACACAGTTGCATTTGAAAGGTCATATCAGTGAGGATATTCAAACTGTTGTGGCTTTTGTTCCAACAGCTTAGTTCTCTAATATCATCCTAAGTTAATTTTGAAAATAAGTATTCTTGCTTGCCCGTCCATCAGTATTGCCTTTTCTTTTTTTTTTTTTTTTTTTTATTGTTGTCTAAAGGGACATCCTGGAAGAGCCAAGGTGTCCAGATGTTTCACAGGAACAGAGGTAGTGAAGAAAAGGATGAAAGATGCTGCACNTTTTTTGAAGTGGTGACTGAAAGCTTAATCCATTAGAGGTCTATGAAATAGTTGTGATCAAAGCATCAGTGGCAAATGGTTCTTTAGCTCAGAGAAAGATACTTGTACAGAGCTAGTTTCTCCATTACTCCCCTTTTCCCTTTTAAACAAAGAGATGATGAGTGGCAATTGACAGCCATAACTGCCGTTCCACCATTTCAGTCTTATGCTTGTAGGCTCCCATTTACTCTACTGAGCTGTCATAGATGTCAGTTTTGCAGTCTGCCTTTGCCATAAAGCATTATGCTGTCATGCTCTGTTTAAGTACAATACCTCACTCATAAGAGGAAGATGCCAAGGTTTCAAAGCAGGGGAAAACGGATGAAGCTGAAAAGATGTCTGAACTCCCGCTGTGCCCATATTTTAAGGCACTTGCATCTACAGAGAAGATTCTTCCAGTTATTTGCATATGCTCTGTGTTCATTTGCAGATGCAAACTACAGATACATGCAGGGTGATTAGTCTAGAACAGGAAAATACTAGGATAAAAAGCAATCCAGGAATCCGAGTTACACAGAAAGCTGCTGCAAAGGAGGAATAATGGAAAAGTTGACAGAAACTGTAAGCTGTTATATTCAACAACCTTGATTAAGATAGGTACATAACAAAAATTTTTTCAAAGAGCAGTGGAAGATAGGAGAAGTCTTCAAAATATTCAAGTAAATTTGAAGTGGCTAAACTTTGGAAGGCTTTTTTGATGTGCCGCACTATACAGGATTAATTTCTTCACAGTCCTTTTTTCCTTCAATTTTTATTTATTTTTTTTTTTTTTAAATCCATGAAATGGCACACTACACACTTCTATTTGGCATTAGTTCAGGATGACTTCTTTAAGTGGCTCTTTGCTTGTAGCAGTTGCTGTACTGAATAAATCCAGTGGTCCACAGCCAATGCCTTCTCTTTGATAGTCAGCAATAGCTGTGTTAAGAAAGAAATCCTGACGTGGAATACCGTATTCTCTAACCTTCAGCGTAAGAGGTTGGTTTAACCTTGTCTTGAGGGGTGAAAACAAAACATTCACTTCAGAATGTTTTGTTTTCCATGAAAATACTGTCCTTAGTAGTCCTGAGTGTTCTCACTAGTAACATCAATGTCTGGATCTGTTCTGAAACCATGATTAGTCTCTTCAGTACTCTGTGCCTGTGAATCCCATAGGCTTTTCACTGCACTCTGTAAAAAAAATAAAAACGGCTCTTAATACCAGTTTTCCAAGTAACACCTTTCAGTGTCTTTTAATATTCACTTCTTGTTCTATGTAGTGCTAAGAAATCTGTGTGTATCAATCACTTTTGGAGTAAAACAGGGTGTATATATTTTACGTATGCATAACCATAGCACTGTGCTCCGATATTTCCATGGTGCTACCATGGAAATCAAATGATTAAGAAGCTCCATTTTACAAAGGACTGGGCTGAGAGATCCTGCACAGTGACATATTGCTAAAAATAGCCTTCTGCCAGGCAGATACATGTATGTGTCTGAAATTACTTCGGCTTTGGCTTTTGATTTTGTAGGACTGATGATGGCAGAAGCACGTGCAAGAATACGAAAGAGTTTAGGCAATAGGACATAATTTGAATCTGCTTAGGGAAATATCACTGCAGACATCAAATCCCAAGTTGGCTTAAGCAAGCAGGATTTTTGGCGATCACAAAGACAAGACAGTGTTTTTTTCCTTGCACTGTTTTCATCAGTGTGTCGTCAGTGCTCTTGCTTTCTCCCTTATTACACCATTTATCTTCAGAGTTGGCTCTGCCTATTTCTGTGGGAAATATCTGTACATTACTCTGCATTTTCACTGCCTCATTATGTGTTTCAAGCTCACACCCGGAGCTCACAGTCTTATTTCCATGCAGGCAGATCTTTGCTCACAGTGCATTGCTATGAGAGCATCTCACTATTCTGAGCCAACTGAAAAATGAGTATTCAAAATGTTATGAATTTAAGCCTATCCAGGGTAAGTGGTATTTTTAGTACCTGAGGCTCAGGAGATATGGATATACCTTGATTCTTTTTCCAGCTTTGTGAGTGATAGTAGATTAGCAATGGTTGAGTGGATTAACTCCTTTGTCTGGTTTTGATACTAATTAACATGAAATAATAAAGCCAAGCTTCATCTCGGAAGTAGTATGAGTCTTAGGGGCCAGCCATATGGGAAAAGGATTATGCTTACTGTCTTTTTTTTTTTCCGTGCTTTATAGTTTGAAAATAATAGCAAGGCACTGAGCTACAAAAGCAAAGTTGTTTATGCTTTTTTTTCTCTCATTTTTTCTTTTTTTTAATAGCTTGATCACATTTTCCCTACTATCCTTTGGGGGAAAAAAAAAATAAATCCCCATTTTGTGAAAAACACTAGAAAATAAATCCTTGTATTTCACCAATGCAAATAATGGTGCAGCTGCTGTAGCATTAACTTCCTGCATTCAAGAGAACCCAGACATTTTTACTGCCTGAAAAAGAGGCTTAATCCTGACAACCATGGCTTTTACATTGCTGCTGTTGCTGAGAGAGCCATGTCATAGTGGGAATTTTGCCGGACTTCTGCTATCCCTGTTCTCCTCCAGCACTGGACAGGGGTAACAGTCCTACTGCAGAGCTCCAGTGCTGAAGAACCTCTGTCTGCCACTGACTTTTAAGTACTGCTGAGTTCAGGCTTGCTGTGACGAAGATTAGATCATGCGGTTCCTAATAAAATGTTAAAGGCTAGGTGTCTCCAGCATCTTGGTATTGCGTACAAGAGAAAACAAAAAATGGTCTGTAAACAACAGTGGGAATTTTTTGTGGTAAAGATTGAAGAGCTAGTGAGATACCCGTGTCAAAGAAAGCAAAACCATTAATAACTGTGGGAAAAAAGTGGTTTAGTCGGAACATTTGGAACTATGTCTTTGAATAAAAATTCTCAGAACTCTTCGAGATAAAAGTAATGGTTATAAAACCTATTTCATTTTAGTGACATGCTAGCAGTTTCAGTTTGTTACAGATTTAACAGAAAGGAAGAATAAAGGAAGAGCTCAGTACAATAGGAAAAAGCAGGAAGAGTAAGCAAAACATCTTGGCTTTATGTAGACAGATAGAAGTAAACAATAGTCAACTAAGATTTTTAGAGGGTTTTTTTTAATGTTTGTAGAGAGCACTGAGCTCTGCATATAATGGGTAAGCGTACTGTTTCACACTGACACGAATGTTGCTTACATGAAGAGCAGTAGCCTGTGCTTGCAGTAGTTACGTATTAATTTTGCTGGAAACTTCACAGTTAACAAAGGAGGGAACAGAATGTAAATACAGTCTTCTTCTTTTTCTCCATTAAGGTATACGAATGCTGGATGGAATAGTCACTGATGCTATTGAAGCCAGTTCAATTGGTTTTAATCCAGAACATGTGGATATTTACAGCGCAAGTTGGGGCCCTAATGATGATGGTAAAACTGTAGAGGGACCTGGGAAACTGGCACAGAAGGCTTTTGAGTATGGAATAAAGAAGGTATGATGCTTAAGAGAAAGATAGAATAAAATGTGGTAGAGAACAGAATTATGAAATGGTTCACACCAGGGAAAAATAACATTGTTTGTGCTCTTTTTGCTCAAATGTATTTAAAAAGGAGGAGATACATTTTAGTAGTACAGGTCAGAGAAATTACCAGCCAGAAAAGCACCGTTGAAGCTTTCTAGCTGGTTTTAAGCTGTTATTCTCCACAGATAAGCTTTCTTTTTCCATCCTCACTTTTTCTGCCTTTGTCTCACCCTGCCACCCTTCTCTGCACTGAACAGTAATTGCATTTCTGCACTTAAAGCCTATACAATTTAATATAATATTTCTGCTTGTGAATATTTTGCTGTGTGAAATAGCGATGCATTTCAGCACCCTGTGGTTGGGCTTGTTTTGTATTAATTGCATTAGTTTATAAATTGGTGCATATCATGATCCAGTTAAAAGGAAGATAGTAAAAATTCATGATGAAGAAAATTGGAAACAATGTTTTTACAGTTCTTTTTCATGTTATCCTCTTTAGATCTGGTTGGATGATAAGTAGGGTACAAACTGATTGCTACTGGGGATGTATTAATTCTACCTTGCTCCTGCCAGTGAGGTTAAAAGGTACCTAAAGATGGACAGGTACTAATACAGAGAGGAAGACAGATTCAGAGATGAGAGAGGAGAGAAATGGAGGGAAGCTTGAAGGACAGAAGCAAAAAGGATGGAGATTGGAGGAAGGGCAATTAATATTAACAGACAGAAGGAGAGAAGAAAGAAGGGTCTGACAGATGACAGGCATACTCTAAGGGAAGAATGGAGACCAAAAGGAGTGGGCTGGTGATAAACAGATCTAAGTCCATAGGTAGGCAGCAAGAGAAGGAGAATTAAAGGCAATAATAGGGGAGCAAATGTTTAGTGGGCTTACTCTGAAAAAGCAGGTTCTTTGGTGAAGAATGTATCTTTTGTTACAGCTCATATTATTTCTCAAGGGGAGCAAATTTTCCCATTCATTTGTCAGGCTTTCTTTGGCAAGGATCTGGATGATCTCCACTCAACTTAAAGTCAGAGTTTGGCTGACCAGTGACTTTCGTCCCTGGCACCTTCACTGCTGGCCTGTATGCTTAGTCTTAAGTGTCTTAAGAGGCATTAGCAGTACTCTTAAGTGAAACCAAAGCAAGTATTTACATATACTGGTGCTTTTCTGGACTGCAGCCTTTATCCTCAAAGTAAGATACGATCTAATTTTCTGTAACTGACATAGCTTGTTCTTCCTATTTTAACAGTTATATCACAAAGACTGCAGTTCGCTTTTTTCTTTATTTTTGGTATTTTAAGTGCTGCAAATGTCTTAACACTTCCATGAATAATTTCAAATCTCATCTGAGTGGAATGATAAAAATCTGTATTTAACTGCTGTTTCTAATGAATGTGCATAAATCAATAATGAGCAACGTATGAAGTTCTGCTCTTCATGTGAAACTTTTCTTTCCCCTGAAGGACTAGCACAGCTTAAGACTGGATAAGGTAACACATGTTTCCTCTACGATAGCTCTGATACTTCACATGCTGTCAGCTGCCAGCATCAATTGTTAGCTGTTGCTCCCTCTTTACATACTGGACACCAGAGCAGGGAATGAACATGGTTACATCTGGAAACTGGTGTTGCTGGCCCACAGGCCTGTAAGAGCGGATTTTCAGTGAGATGTGCTTGCTGGTATCCTGTATTTCAGCAAGTAAAGGCCAACCATAAAAGGCTTCCTTACAAAAAATGAATTGGTAAAAAAAGTCTTATCATGTACATCGCTCATACTGTTTACGCATACCTCCATGACTGCAGGAAAGGCAGTGAAATAAGTGAAATACATAAGCTTTTACTTCCCACTTCTTAAAAAAAAAAAAGTTTGTTTTTGTTTTTTGTAGAAATAGTCTGAACTAAAACATCAGTGTATGGGAAAACTTACCCCATTGAACATAGATTCTGTTTTTAACTTAAAAGCCTATTCTGAAGAAAGTTGCTGTACCTGGAACACTAACCCTTGACCAGTCAAGCTAAGATATGTACTGTAGGGTATGTAGTAGGATATCTCAAGTAGCTGGTTTCTTCTGTCTCTGTCTTCTACAGTGCACATGGAAAACTGTCCTTTTCTACCTGAAAATGTTTTGTTTATCAGGCTTTTTTGGGGGGAAAGGTTGTTGAGAGTACATTACAGAGACCGAAATCCCTTTGATAACTGCTCATTTCCATTTTCTCTAGGGCCGAAATGGGAAAGGCTCCATTTTCGTATGGGCTTCTGGGAATGGAGGCCGTCAGGGTGACAACTGTGACTGTGATGGTTACACTGATAGTATCTACACTATTTCCATTAGCAGTGCTTCTCAGCAGGGCCTTTCTCCCTGGTATGCAGAGAAGTGCTCTTCAACTCTGGCCACAGCATACAGCAGTGGGGATTATACAGACCAAAGAATTGTAGGTTTTTACCAGATTCAGAGCAAACATAAAAATGTATTTCATATGCAAACAACAAGCAAGAGTTCTTAAATGCTTGTTTTCTAGTATCCGATTTGTGTTATGTGTTGCATGCTTAGTTCTTTTGCTTTGGAAAACAGAGGGTTTTGTGATTCAAAAAGTGATTGCATTCCTGGAACATCTTCCACTGTAAGCAACAGCTAAACAAAAGCATTGTGTTGATCCAGTTAAATCAGGATGCTGAATTTGCCTCCTGTTTGTATTGCAGAGGTCTCTGCATGAAGCTTTATATGGATTCATTCTTCAGAAAGGGCAAATGAAGGGAGTTTCAGAGGAAAGGCAAAAAGAACCTTTGAATTTAGTGAGTCGGTATCTCTGTATACCTTGCCTTTTGTAAGATTGTGACAGCAGTAGTACTGCTATCAAACCTTTAAAAGGTACTCAGCAAACAGGCATATTAGTCTGCATGCTTTCATTACTGTGCAAGAAATAACTTGTACTGAAGAAAGTTCATGTGATAAAATAATGTTGAAGTACTTATAATTTCTGTTCAGCTCTGGTGGATGATAGTTTTACTATAAACTACATTGATGGGGATTAAAATGTCATTCCAAGTTAGCCAGGAGGTGTGTCCTTCTTAAGTGGTTTCTCTTCATACCTGAGATGTAGGTACATGGGTAGAAGAGCTTGGTATTTAATTTCCAAATAAAGCACATGTTTCATTGCAAATTGTAGTTCTTCTGCTGAAGAGGGAGCAGAACACCAATAATAATCCTATGAATAATTTTCTAGCAAGCAGTAATTCTAAATGTTCTAGGCCCAACACAATGATCTGTTTTTATGATTCACCAGTAAGCCTGAAACACTTCTTGTGAAACCTGAGAATAAAATAAGATTCTTAGTGTGGGAGTATTTTGTTCCAACACGAAGCTTTTTTGTACAAAAATTATAGTTGAAGTAAAAAGAGTGGATTGAAATATGGACAGATTTAAGCATCCATCACTTTTGCGCTGGTGAGCAATGTGTTGATGTGCACCAAGTAAAGGATATATGGTTATGCTTGTGAGTGTGGATATGATGGTATTTACGACTGTTTATTCATGCAGTCTTTTTTTGTTGGTTTTTCTTTTTTTTCTCTCAGACAAGTGCTGATCTTCACAATGAATGTACAGAGACTCACACTGGGACCTCTGCATCTGCACCACTGGCAGCAGGAATTTTTGCCTTGGCACTGGAAGCAAAGTAAGATGCCACACAATTGCCTCTGAAACTCCTCTTTCTTAGGCACCCCACCATCTACCTTGAAGTGTTGTCTTTACGAAGTGGCACCATCTCATGCTGCAACTCCACTTTTTGTCAGTCAGACTTCTCAGGCTGATGACAAAAATAAGCAGCTGCTTGCCTCAACACCTTCCAAGCAAAGAAGAACCAACATAAGTAATATGTGATGACAGAAGAATTTTAGTCCATTTCATGCATTGGTCACAATTGTTCACTTAATTCTGTCAATTGCGCTTCAAAACAATGAGGTTGCACATGTACCAGAACATAATTTGAAGACAATAGGTTGGAGGAATTTAAATTAAGTCTTTAGTCAATTTACTGAAGCTTTTCTGCTGCTGATGAGACATAAAATGGAAAGTACCCAACCTTGACTGTCAGAGCAGGCTGGGAGCAGGCAGGTTCAGATCCTGTAGGGCTGGTAGTCAGAATGTAGGATTTAAAGAGGATAAGAAAGAACAGGATAAAACAAGACAATGTCTTTTTCACAGAAAATGCATCATGCATTAAGGCGTAGGCTTAGTGCTTGAATGGTGTGGGTTCAGCTCCAGTTCCCATTGCATACTCCTTTGATGGCATAAGCCAAGATGCGTAGGGCATAGAATCAAATACCTGGTTAATTTTCAAAGTCCATGTCCCATAAAGACTGAAGGGAGATACTGAAATGCCTGAATAATTTGGAAGAATTTGACTCTTAATTTTGCTAGGTAACTATTCTTCATTTACATGGAAAGCTTGTCTAACTGGAGAAGCATTGTGAGAATAAGCATGTATATTTTCAGCACTGTATATTTTTAAATAGTAGAATGCCATATACATTCAAATTGCATTCTGTTGCAAACTAAATAATAATAATAATGTAATTATATCATTATTAATAATAATCACATTAATTTTTATTATTGAGATGCATTATCATTACTTATTATAATTATTATTAATAATCCCAATATTATTATTGATATTATATTACTATTATTACTATAATAATAACTGAGAGAAAAATAGCCCTGAAATAATTAACAAGGAACATTTTCTCAACAGCCCAAATCTAACATGGAGGGATATGCAGCACTTGGTAGTGTGGACCTCAGAATATGATCCACTGGCTGGAAATCCAGGATGGAAAAAGAATGGAGCAGGACTGATGGTCAACAGTCGGTTTGGGTTTGGACTACTCAACGCCAATGCGTTGGTAGATTTAGCTGATCCCAAAAGATGGAAAGGTGTACCAGAAAAGAAAGAGTGTATTGTCAAAGACAAAAGCTTTAAACCAAGGTAAGAATTTGCATTGCAGTAACTAAGCTTATATCTCTTTTATTAAAGACTGAAGGATAGCACAGATTGCTCTGAACCAGACTAAGAAATTTCTTTTGATTCATTTAATTTTGCCTTATTGTGTTCATCAGGAGCAAGCAAGGAGCATTTCTTTGCTTGCTTTTTTTTAGTGTAAGACTGATGGAAATTGCTAGCATGAAGCTGTAACAAAGATAATTATGTCTGCTTGTGCAGCCATTGTATGGATGGATGATGCTGTGAGACTGAAAACAATCAGGTAAGCTATGAATGTTTAGAATGCTGTCAGAAGATGGGTAAAAGGATACCAAAGACTCCCAGAGATTTTAAAAAAATTAAAAATCTGCAATAGGTCTTAGCAATTCTTCTCCTGTGGTAGGTACAGTACATGTTGAAGTCAAGGTGATAGATTGAGCTTTAGTCACATGTGGCATGTCTCTTATGAAACACTAATCTCAAAGGCTCACTAAAAAGACTTACTAGCCATATTCAGAAGTGCTCCCAGCGTAATGGGCCTAACTGAGCTCAACATGCAGGTAAGTTATAATTAGTCACTAAGCTGGTTAATTAAAAAGGATATAATTTTTGTCTCCACTTGTTTGCTTACAGATTTGTTGTCTTTTAAAAACACAGCTATTTCAAAGATTGAAATTATATTGTATGAGTGCATTAAAAATCTTTCTGCAGAAATATATTACTATGTTTTGGAGTGTCACTTCTTGGTAACCTTATTATTTATAGTGTTTTACTACCAATTTGCTTTTGTGAGCTCTCCTTTCCAAAGAGTGTTGACCCAGTACTGACATATGTAATACTTTCTGTTTACGTATGTGTATTGCAGTCCTCTATGTTACATTACAAAAACAAAGATCCCATGATTCTGAGTTTAGAATAATTTATGTGGAGTTTTGGATACCTCATTCTACTTAGAAGTAATGAAATTTGTACAGGGAGAGGTTTGCATAATAGCTCTTTGCACAGAGTATGTACAGATATTAACTTTTCTTTCTTGAGATGGTGCTGACTACAAAAGGTTAAAACAGTGGTGCCTGCTGCAGTAGTTTAACTCCATGCTAACGCCTCTTCTAAATATTTGAATGAGGCAGCTAGGTCTAATTCTTACATAGTCATGTGATGCAAAGACTGGTATTTTGTAGTCTCTGTTGGACAACAAAGTTTTGATAGAAACCCTCAGTTGTCAGACTTGCTTGCTCCCAGGGTATGTTGTATAAGTCTATTTTCAGCAGCTCCTATACTTTGGTCCACATAAGTGTTATCTGTGCCTCCAGAGCTCCCCATGGCTTTTACTGGAGCATTCAAAATAATAATGAATGTACAATTTGTCTTTACTTCTTTCTTTCTTTCTTATAATTTTGATATGGGTATTTAATGTGTCACTTGCACTTAACATTATGATCCAGAATCAAAAGTTTCTATGCACGATCAAAAACCTCTTGTAATTTTGCCAGATTATTAAGAGCAAATGAGGAAGTCATCATTGAAATTCCCACGAAAGCATGTGAGGGTCAAGAAAGCTTCATTGCATCTCTGGAGCATGTGCAATTGGAGGCAACGATTGAGTATTCCCGTAGAGGTGATCTTCATGTCACTCTGGTATCTCCAGCAGGTACAGGAGGCAATTACATGCTTTGTTTGTGTTGCTGTGGTGTGTAACATCTATTTCCTTAAAAACCACCTCTGTGTTCTTCAGTGGTTTAAAAAGAGCTAAATACATCATCAGACAAATGTAGTGACCTCCAGTGGGAGAGCATGACTACAAAGCACCCTGGGAACCAGAAATCTGGTTCTCTGAAACCCTTTTTTAGCCTTCATGTGTTCTGGCTTATATTTGTGAGAAGAGGTTTGAAAGTCAGACTTCAGAAAATGAAGGCACTGTTCATTATAGGTTTTTGTTTAGCAACAGGGCCTATAAAAACTGAGAGTTCCTATCAAACAACAGATTACAGTTCAATAGTGCATTCAGGTATGAATTTAAACATGAGGCTGATCTAATTTACTGAAATTAAAGACTAATCTAGTAATTCAGAGATAAACTACTAGAGTCTTCATTACTGTAGGATTTCACTAGGGAGCAGGGTTAAGTTACTGTACATGCAGTGTATTTCAAAACCCTACCTTGTCTGGGATTCCTTTTAAGCCTAACCATAATTCTTCCTTTTCTAAGTCTACCTTTTGTCCTATGGGAGAGATAGGGAGGTGTTTTACCCTTGAATCTTGGTGGTATTTTCAAATTTAATTCCATCTTAGATAGGTTTTAGTTTGGGAGTAAATATATAGGTTGTTTCTAGGTACATCATGGAAATGACAGCAATAGTAACTCTTATTCTACTCTTATAGTGGTATATCTCTCCCAGAACACTGTTCTGTTGCTAATCTGTAGGAAGCATGGCTTCATCTTAGAAAAACACCTTTTTTGAAAGACTGACAACAGTAATATGTTCTTCATCTTTGTATATAGAATCATGCTTCCTTCATTGTTAAACTATTTTTCCCTTGGTTCTTGTTGTTTTTCCCCTTTTCTGCAAAACAGTGCTACCAAATGTTTGTCATTCCTTCTCTGCATTTATGGTGTTACCTTTAAATATATTTATAGCTTGTGATCAGGCTCCTGGGGGCTTCTTTGCTTCTTATTATGCAAATATAACTCACTTGCTCTCCTGTTATATGCAGAATAGCACAAGAAATTTCCTACTATGCAGCAAGATCTTTTCTGCTGCAGGTATATTTTGTGAACTGCAGCATTTTTGTTATATTTTTGTTATAATAATATCAATGCAAATTTTTTTTCACCCTGTTGAAGTCTCAGGCTGTAACTCACACAAAAAATCCCAACTGTGATAAATTTAGGATAAGGCTTTGGTTTCACAATATGTGCAAACTGGTTTGCCTTCAGAACTTCTATCTCAGAAGTTTCTTGAACCAGTCATCAGTGAAAAAGGCTGATTCCATCTGATCTGTTTCTTATGTTTCTTTATGTGCATCCACTGCTTTTTTGTGTTGGAGATTGAACACTAAGCAAGATGTACCTTTTTATCATGATCTAGTGTGATAGTTATGCTGTTAAATACTGCTGTGAAAATAACTAAAGGAACCACTGATCAGAAGTAGCACATTTCCTGTTCCACATGCCATTATGCAATAGTGCATTTTCCAGGTTATCTGTGCACTAGGTAATATGCAACCTGAACAACGTGCGGAGTAAAAGCAGTCACATATGAGTAGTCACATATAAACAGTCACTACTGTTGATCTTGCACTAATACAGGGACCAGCACTGTCTTACTGGCTGAGAGAGAGAGAGATAGATCTCCCAATGGCTTTAAGAACTGGGACTTCATGTCTGTTCACACATGGGGAGAGAATCCAACAGGCACCTGGGTTCTAAGAATTACTGATATGGTAAGTATGTCTGTATGTTAACTAGCTGCGTTTGGAAGCTAACACAGGTAAAAGGATCATTAAGCACTCTTCTCATTAAGCAAGCTACAAGAATTCATTCAAACTAAATCTCCATCTGTATTAAAGATATGGGGCTTTGAGTAACCTCATCTAGTGGAAGGTGTCCCTGCCAGTGGTAGAGGGGCTGGTAATAGATGGTCTTTATGGTCCTTCCAAGCGTACCATTCTAGGATTCTATGATTAAAAGGAAAAGATAGGATCAAATTTTCTTGTTCTTTACATAAATGCAAAGAACCATCGTCATTTCACAAACATGTACCTGTCAAATTTCATGCCTGTGTTTTTCACACATTATATGTCAATGAAAGAAATTGCTTCATACAATTTTCTGTGATTCATGGAGTGAAATATGTAATCAAATTAATATATGATTTGCTATTATTTAGTTAATAATATTTATTTTTCTGCAGAAGAGAACACAGGCTATATCTAGTCTTTTCTTGGTGTGTACATAATTTTCATTAGTTCAAAACTTTTTGAACTAATGAATTTTGTGTGAAATTCATTAGTTGAAAATGAACCTCAGAGAGCTGTTCTGATGTATACCTTTCCCTAACTTCTTTCTTATAGTAATTACTGCTGAACAACATTTAAAGATTAAAGACAAGGAAACAGATAGGAAATAAATAAGTTTGATAGAACCACCTGGGGATATGGATTACAACAGCAAGACACCAGAATAAAGCTGCTTGATAGGCAACTGAAAAATCATCAAATTGAGAGTGATAAAGCACACTCATCTCTGGAGGATTTCACTGAAATTGTCTGTTAATAAGCTTGTCATTAGGGGTCAGATCCTGCTAGGAACTGAATGCTTCCTAGCAGACACTGAACCTCCAGTCCCTATTAGCCTCAGACTGTAAATAGGAGGATAACACCAAGTACTAAGCAGACGAACAAGGCAGTAGAAGTAAATATCAGTGTCAACAGTGTAGTGGTATTGCTGCAGGCTTATAGATAACCCCATGGTTACAGATACCCTGCTCTTTGTTATCAGTATAATGCATTTTTTTAAAAAGTTTAGAGCATTTTGTTTGCAATTATCTCTCATTTTCAATTTTCAACAAAAAGTTTTCTGAAACTTACAATAAACCAAGTATTTTGTCCTCAAGATGTCATGTACTCTTTCTTCAGCTTGTAGTGTTTTGTGATTCCTGAAATAAGCTGAAATCACAGATTGCCATACAAAGTTACTCATAATTTGGTTGTCGTGTGAGCTGTGTATGTTAACTTTGGTATAGACTTCTGTTAGGAAAAAAGAGCATCAGTATCTTCAGTCACTAAATGATAGAGCAAAATTCTGAAAGAAGCTTTGGTAAAATGAAGTTTTAGCAGTCTCTGTACTTTTCTCTTCTATTTTCTAAAATACCACTGCCAAACCTAATGGACCTAAAGCTATATTTCAGATTGCTTTGTACATCTCTGCAGAATATTATTCCAAATTACCATTCCAGTGGTAACTTTTGTGAGGAAATTGCCAGGAATGGCCTAGTGAATAAATAGTAATAACACAAAATACTACTTCAGTGATTTTTAACATTCTGTGTTATAACAAAATTCCGTTGATACTCACATGATTAATTAATAATTATGTTGCATCAGAGTGCGATATTTGGAGTAGTTAAACCATTGGATTAAATCCTACTTTCTGACATAACATGTCTCTAATAAATCTTTTTTATGCTTATAAATAATTGTCTTAATTTAGATACCGAAAGCCTTATAATTTATTTTAGTCACTTCTGTCTATTTTACAATCAAATGTCCTATTTCCTCTTCTTATGTCCTGAGAACCTATGCTAATGCCATGCGTGTCTTTTAGTCCAGAAGAATAGAAAATGAAGGAAGGATTGTAAATTGGAAATTGATTTTGCATGGCACTGCTACACAGCCTGAACATATGAAGCAGCCACGTACATACACATCTTACAATGCTGTGCAAAATGACAGAAGAGGAGTGGAGAAGATGACAGATTTTGTAGAGGTAGTGTTCGGTTAGGTTTTTTCCCTATCTATTTTACAATTCATAAGAAAATGGTATTTTTTCCTAGTAGGAAGATATGTACTCATTCTGTATTTATGTTGTCTAGCCCCTAACCACTTTTGAGTTCTGTATTGTAATTTTGTCCACGTCCACAACTGGTATTTTTATTAGTCTCTGTTTTCATATGCCAGTATATAAGGGTTTTAGGATAGTAAGAGGATATTGTTACCAAAGCAAGAGGATACTGTTACTAAAGCAGTAAACTCAATAACTAATGCAGTTGAGTAATACAAGGAGGAGGAAGATACCTTGGACAGACACACTAAATATGTAATTCTAGTGAGAACAAGTGTCACATCCAAAAGGAGCTTTGCCTGCTGGGGTGCTCCCAGATGTTTGGAAGAAAGTTAGTAACAGAAAACATCACAAAAGTCAGGGATTCACCGATACAGAATGTTTGCTTAAATGGATGTGTTGCTGCTAGCTCCTTTGTCACTCTTGCTTTACATGTTGGATAGAGTGCTCTAAACACTCTCCAGGCTTTTGAGAGTGACAGTTTGTTTCTAGATACACAGGGTGGTAGTATCGTACATTTTCACAACACTTGATTATGTCAACATCTTTAGAATACTTAATTAATCACATAATCACAATAATGTCCATAAAGAATGGAGGGGTTAAGCTTCTTCAGCTGGGTTTGAAGGAGAAGATTGAGGGAGACATGGTTACGATCTTTAAACACATTAGATAAGCGTCCACAGGTGCAGCAGCCATGTACATGAAAATTAATTGGAAGAAATATGTCAGTATGGAAGGCATAATAGACACTGTTGAAACAAGGTTATGCCTCTCACCAACTTCTCTGTGCATCTGTATCTGGCATTAGTCTTCCAGGGTTTCCAAGGTGTATTTCACAGCCAACTGTTAGCCATGTTAGCTCTGCAGATTACCTGCAGAGAAGGTTGTATGGAACCACAACAGTATGTGACACAATCAGAGCTGCTATCACTACTGCATGTGCTTCCTTCAGTTACACTGCTGAGCAACTGTCTTCCATAGTACAAACAGAAGTATCTCTTAAGACTGGGACAAATCCCACTATAAAACGACATGTTGTAACCTGCTAATGTAGAATCTGGATTTATAACTTCCTACATTGAATGTTTGGTGGAGGGATTTGACAGTTTGTAGAATATAGTACTTTGGTAGTCTCTTCTCGTGCAATTGTCTAGTTCTTTTCTAGATGTTAAGTGGCTCCTGAATGAAAAACCAGCATCTACTCACACATAGATAGAAATAGATAACCAGAACAAATCTGAATCCAGTTAGTTTTCTCTGTCACCTAACTTTTTTATGCTAATATGTATTCCAGGACCAT
The DNA here is from genome assembly GCA_002631895.1 of Agapornis roseicollis. Classification (NCBI taxonomy): domain Eukaryota; kingdom Metazoa; phylum Chordata; class Aves; order Psittaciformes; family Psittacidae; genus Agapornis; species Agapornis roseicollis. Next base: position 38,772 of record NDXB01003855.1, read on the forward strand.
ACCACACAAGAGAACCTGAGTGAAAAACCCAATGTCACAGAAAATACCGGTACTAGCATTGACAAAGCAGAAGATAAAATCCCATCAGAGGCTATGCTACATTTACTGCGAAGTGCTTTTAGCAGACAGATGGCTCAGAAGCGACTGCCAAAGAAGACTGCAAGTGAGAAGTTAAACATTCCGTATGAGCACTTCTATCAAGCCCTTGAAAAATTAAACAAGCCCTCTCAGATGAGAGACTCGGAAGAAAGTCTGTACAGTGACTACGTTGATCTTTTTTACAATGCCAAACCATACAAGCATAGAGATGACAGATTGCTACAAGCCTTGATTGATATTATAAATGAAGGAAACTAAACTATAGGGTCTGTCACTGAGTTGGATATATTCATTCTCCCCACTTCACTTGTAGGCTTTTTTCAGAAGTCTGTTGTATGCTCTAGTTGTGTGATTGCTGCTTTGATTGCTTCATATTTAATACAAATATCAAGGAAGAAAAAAAAAAAGTGTGTGGGAGTATAAACCAGTAAACTGATGCTTTTTAGTAATAGCTTTTTTCAAAGCCTTTCTTCATTACCATCAAGAGTAGATTTGCCCCCTCAGGCATGAAATCTAGTAGTATTCCCCTGGAAACTTGAATGGTCTATTTTAAACAATTTTCACATTACTTATTCTTCTGCCCTAGTCAAAACTTGAATTACCATGCAGTTTTGAAGCAAACTACCAGAGCTATGGGGAGGTACTCCCATCCCTGGATTTTTAATGAATATTGAAGTCTTATGTTTGGAATTTATCAGATTTAACGTGTAGCCAGTACTGCTTCCATCATAGGTTTTATGTTCCTTTTCCAAACAACAGTGCTCCCTTACCCTTCTATTCTCCCATAAAGGAGCAACTCAGAGGCTGGAGTTGGACTGGAGCATCAGTGGACACTGATGAAGTTATTCACAATTTAGAATACAGACAGACACTAGCATAAAATATCCCCAAATAAGGATGGCCTTCTTGCCACCTAACTTTAATTACCTAAGTGAAGTGCCTGTATTATGAGCCTGGTCATTCTAGGCTGTATTTAATGAGGACAGAGGCTCCTATAGATAGCACTTCAGAGCACTTGGATAGTCTTTATGCTGTTTTTAATTATCTGGATGGTGGACTGATCTTTTCGTATCAACTATATGAGCTTTGGAGACCAACCACCTACCTATGGAGCCTCAGTCAGATTTTTAAAATTAAGTAATATAAACGAGATGCCTATGTCTGCAGTAGTCAGGACAACAAAGCTGGGATCTCTTTGTCCTTTCTTTGAACTGCATCCGAGTTGAAATAGAAAAGGTAACTGCACCACTTAAAGACTGGATCTTGGAGTGTCTGGGATAGATTGTAGTATTTCCCAAGTATCTAGGAAGTTAATGCAAAATGAAGGGGGAGAGATATGAGATACAAAAAATACTCCAAGAATAGAGTCAGAAATTTTCCACACAAAGCTTTCTAAAGTTAGTCAAGACTGACATATTATTTTGCTTTTCATAATTAAAATAATGCAGTGTTGGATGCTCAGAAATTAACGGGGATCTAGAACAAGGAAATGGAGATTCCCAGGGGATATTTTTCTCATTGCAGTGCCTAAGATAATCCAAACAAGTGCTGAATGGTTTTTACTTTATTTTCTCTCTCATCTACTACTGAAATGTGTTTTCCAGACACTCTAGAATATTTGATTCTCCTTCACTGTCTACTCTTTAACAGATGATGCAAGCGTCTCTAAGTCAGGAATTTAGCTTTTTGCTCACAATTCATCAGTTTGGATAGTGATTTTTCATACTTCCCAGTAAATTCTGTAATTTAAAGGCAAATCTATTTATTGTAACAATATTTAGATCATCTTCAGTGGAAAAAGGGACTGCTCTAAAGACAATTTTTAGAATTGTCTTTCCAAATGGAGATTTAAAAATCTCTGCTTATTCTTTCTTTGTGATAGTTTCATGCCTGTCATGGGCTTAGTGTGCTTTATTGCCAGCTTTAGATAGATTTAGCTTAGTTGATTCAATAACTCTTCCATATTTCTTGTCCATACTTCAAGGATAACATCTCCATGATTCTGATACTGAATCATTCCCTGTCTACTAAAAACATTTGCTTAGAATGAGAAGTCATTGAAAAAAATCCTCACAAGTGGTCCAGATCAGAAAGTTTTCTTCTGCTGTCCCTTACATGTACAAGCTTTCTGCCAATTTATAACTACTGAACAAGCAAAACCATAAAGGTTTCTAATTGCTGCCATTGCAGAGTGAGAGCACTAACTTACTTCCACTAATGTTTCATTTTCAGAACTAAGAGTTTATCTCCATGGTAAATATTCCCATCTGGAGAGACAGGACCACTTTTAGTCCTGTGCATTGAAACTCAGAGGTTGGTTCCCTCAGATAACAGTGATTTTAACCAGTCTTCGTTCAGGTATGTTACAGCAAGGAAAGTACTAGCAACACTAAATCATGCCTTGAAAGAAGTTTTCAGATAAAACGGGTGGAAAGCGTAAGACCTTCGTTTCTTTTAAGATTAGTTCCCACATTGTAGCCAAACTTTCATGAGAGGACAAGTTTGAAATCTCTCTTTTGAATGTTTCCAACACAGAGTAGATTGTAAAGGAGTAAATTATTTTTATTGTTAGTCTTTCCTTGGTGCCTGTGTGGGTTTTGTGAAAAATGTAAAAGGAAAAAAAAAAAGAAGTTTTCTCTCAGAATTTTAAATTATATTTTCGTTACAGGTGTTTATAATATAGCAAAGATTTTATTGAACAGACAGAATTTTAAAAGGCATAACAAATTATATTGAAGAACCAGATTTTTCTTGGGAAAGAGACAATTTCATCCAATAAAGATATTTTTTAAAAGGCATGTTCCAATAGCAACTGTAACATGTATGTAATGTGATGTTAGATTTGTCTACCAGTGACTTAATACAGTGTGTTAGCAGAGCTCAGTGTGTGGTCTTAACATTTTTAAAGAAAGCAATAAGCTAAAGTCAAGCTATTGGTTTAAAAGGACTGGGAAATACAGTTTAGAATTAAAAATAATGGCTTGAAGAAATAACCTGGGATTGGGTGGAGAAAGTGTGTGACTTATTGAATATGAATGGCAGAGGATTTCTTCACCAGAAACACTGGAGTGCTTACTCTTCACAACTGCAGCCAAAGTGAGATTTGCTGCAGACATGAGTGACAGTAGCACTGTCTGTAATTAAGATCCCATGGCTCTTAATTACAAAATTCTACCTTTTTCACATAAAGGTGTGTGTGTCAGAAGCACTATAATGAAATAATACAGCAGAATGATACAGGGGCTCAGCATTAAATATGACAACCTTTACCTCTTGCATCAAAGCAGGAGCAGTTAAAATATTTGTTGTTTCTCCCCACCGCCCACTGCTTGCATTTCAAGCCAGTAGAGGAACAAGACCTTACATACCATTATGTACTGTAAGTAATTGTGGAGAACTGCCTTGTAGTGTACCTCTGTGCTGGCCTGTACCAAGGAGTGGACTCTGTGGGGACCATGTGTCTGTGCACACAATTTGGGGTGTTTCTTGGGCTCTAACTTGCACTGATGCACAGACGTAACCAGAAAATTCCACCTTCGTGAAACCTCATTCTCCCACTGTTAAGCTGAAAGGACATCAAGAGCAAACAATGCAGAAATGAACGAGTCTGCTTTCCAAAGCTTTAACATCTTGAGGACTTATGGATCATGCATCTATTCAGTTTGCTTCTGAAATATCAACTAACTACTGCTCAATTTCCAAAATCCTGCTTTCCAAGTGCTGTAAGGATGGTTAAAACATTTTCTGTGCTTTCAATAACCTACATTTCTATAGCACAAATCCTTTTAGTAAATGTAAAAATAGGTTTCTGCAGTAGCATTAGGGAAAAAAGGAAAAAAATCTAGGTTTACATTTAAGCAGTATTAACTGGCTTCCACACTGAACTTGATTTTCTCTCAAGTTGGCTGGGCTTTTAAATTTCTTGCCACAGCTCTTTTGAATTACCCATGCAGAGTTTTTGATCATTCATGTCTTGTATCTCCAGACTTGAAATGTAGTTTTCGAAAGAAGCATTCTTTTACCTCCCTCAGAGTCACTTTTGAAATTTGAAAACAATCACAAGCAATTTCTGTAAAAAGGAAGGTAATTTTAGAGAGAAGAGGGGTCTTTAAAAGTAGGTTTTAGGATCATCTTGGTATCAGAATTTAAGAGAGGATATTGTCTGTTCATGCAAAGAGCCTTCTATGGGAAGGGGAAACATGTTATTTATGAGGTCTTAACATGTCTTAGGTGCAGATCACACTGTGGCGGTGAAAGCCATCCTTAACAGTGCATGCATCAGCCCAACAGCAGGAGCAGAGCTGTCCCCGAGAGACTCTTTCTACAACAGCAAGCCAACCTCCATCACTGCAGACATTGCAAACACAAGGAAAACTGGCTCCTGAAGCAGTTCAGGCCTGACAAAAAAAAAAAAAAAAAAAAATAG
>NDXB01003855.1:43361-59403 GCA_002631895.1 Agapornis roseicollis
CTGCTATTCTTAAAAAAAAAAAAATGTAGCTTAAAAATTACAGGGAAAAAAATGGTCATTATGCAACACCACTTTTGTGTTTATGCAGACACAGACCATCTGTGCAGCCTAAAGCCTTTCTGTTTGATGTCTACTTTCCTTTTAGAAAGCTTCAGAAAGCTCCTTTCCAGAGTTCCTAGGAACCATATCCTTCACAACAACACTGTAGAAAGCGACAACTTCAGAAATGAGTATTTTGTTCTGAATCAATTACACGGCCAGCTAATATTTCTGACTACAAACCAGGAAAGGCTCAAACTCCACCACCACTAGGCAACTAATAGAGATAATTTCTGTAAACATTTTTCTATTTAATTACATAAGTATTCATTAAAAATATTGCTTCTCTTATTGCAATTTATCAGGAAAATGTAACAAGAAAGAATGACAAATTTTGATTCCAGCAATGCAGTAAATGCCCACTGGAAAAATATAGGTCAGATATGTTCCAAGTTCCACTAAGATACCGGGGAAAAATAAATAGATAATATGTGAGTATGGGCAGTTATCAGGAAAATGTATCTTAATGGTTATATGATTTCAGGTATTTGACTACCTCCAATCAAATATAGCTGAGCATATATCTCTTTTTTTCTGGTGTTGTATGCTTTCCCTAAAACAGCTGAATTGGTTGCTGCTACATGTACCATTTTGTTTGACTATGCCCGCATTATTAGTTGGTGTTTCAAATCATAAACACACATCATAAAGCAATGCCATATATTCTGATAAGGAAATACACTTAGAACTGAGGACGTGCAGCTTTGCATATGCCAGTGCACAAACTGCTCATGTGGAAAAAGACCTAACATAAAGGTTAGACAAAGAGGAAAGACATATGCCACCTCCATTAGGCCTATTGAATTAGTCCTGCTCTTCAATGTAGCTATGGTATGATGTGGAGCATCCCTGACATCCAAGAGGCCAAGGCACCATTCAGTACCACAGTTCAGTAGTGAAATCAATCATCTTTATGCTAATTCACAGTTTGTAAGGGATGTACTAAAACCCGAAAATTTAGAAGAAACATGTAGGTAGGAGTTTCTCCTCTTTTATGTTGCATTTCAATTACCCTGCTTTAGAGGGATGCACCATACTTGAATTAAGTTTTTCTGAAATCCCAGGTTGGATGGGGCTTGGAGCAACCTGGTCTAGTGGAAAGTGTCCCTGACCATGGCAGGGGGTTGGAACTGGATGGGCTTCAAGGTCCTTTCAAAGTAAGTGTTTTAGGATTCTATGAAAGTAGCTGTAGATCTTAAAACTGCTGCTTAAGCTGTGAGTTACACCAGACTGTCTGAAGCTCATGCAATTCATTGCTTATACCTTTACATGAAAAAATGTCAGTTATGTGCTCACATAATTGTTCTCTCTGTGTAAGCTCTCTTTGATGGCAGAACTTAGCAACTTTTAGTGGGAACAGCAAGAAGGAAGAAGCTGCAGTACTGATTTGCTAGAGGAGAATGTAAAGCTGAATTTCAGCTCAGATTTTGCATCACTGTAGCATTGATAGTGCAGGTTATTTTGAAGAGGAGCATGGAACAAAGGCAGATTTGTCTATTTGATAATCCTTTTAAAAGCAGGAGTGCATTTTGCCGAAGAATTCTGTATTTCTGCAGCTGTGTTAATGGAAGAATAATCCTATTCTCACAAAAATAGCCATAACTCTGTAGGGAGCTTTGGACAGTTTAGACAGTTATGTAATGCTGACTTCTGTAAGCCAACAAGTTAAGTAGTTTATCTGGCTCTGTAAATGGTGGATCTTGGCTCTTTTGTGAAAACACTGCAGTTAGAATTCCATCTTGGCTTTGAACACTGAAATTTACTAGGGGAGTGTCGCGATTGAGAGGCGGGACGCAGCTTGATGCAAGCTAAATGTCATTTATTTCTACAAAAGCAGGTGCCTATATACAAAGACAGACCCTTTACAAGAAAGCATGCTGATTGGCTACTGCCCCGCGGCTACTACTAAGCTAACAAATTCTTTCTACTTATCTCTTCAGCAACAGTATAGGCAAACAATGTAACACTAGAAAACCGCAGTCTCTTCACTCGTCTGCTCCGGTCGGCTGGGAAAGCAGGTGGCCTTCGTTCTTGCTGACTCCGTTTCTCTTATCAGTTCCGCTTCTCCCTGCAGTCCTGCTCACACAGAGTTCTCCTCCAGTTTGTCCCATGGCTTATGTCCAACTAACTCCAGCACGTCTCCTTTGATAAGCTGTACAGTGCTGGGTGTTCTGTCTAAGTCACATAAACCTTCTCCTACAGGGGAGGATATTTATAGTACTATATATATTTATAGTAGAGTATTTCCTTAGATTTCCCTTAAAATTAATAGGAAGTGTCTCCTTCAGTGCATCTATTAGGATTCAGGGTTTATTCTGTACCACACCATGGAGAAAGCTCTCTCACCTGGAACGTAGTAGCTCTCTCCTGAATGGCCCAACTCAGGTGCTGAATGTATGTCTCTGAAATTAGGCAGTGTGGATACTGTCCTCACCTCTTCCCATTCTTACTCCCAGACTGGTGCTGAGCCATGCTGAGCATTGCTGGATTACCTGCACAGTGCTTGAAAGGCTAGGCTGGAGCTGTAAAAAAACATCCCTTCAGTTCAGCAGGGGCTCTGCAGTCCAGTGGTGGCTACAGGAAATTTACAAGGATGTCAGTGCAGTGTAGCTGTGAATAAAGAGACACTATATATGACCCCTGCCAGGCTAGAGGAAAATCAACTCAGAAAACAATGGACATTCTTCAGTTTAGCAAGTTGTTTAAGCATGTTCTGCAGGTGATGTAAGGACATTAAACCTGTGCTTAATCTTATTTGCTTGCTTCAAACACTCTCCTGACCTGTTTAAGTATAGTTATAGGATCAAGTACCTGGCTGAATCCAAAAGAATTGCCCCTTGAGGGTGCCTCTGCACAAAGTAAGGGGATGTGATGTTAAAGTTCTGCTTAGTTATTGCTAATGTCTGCTTGCAACTCAGTATTAAACATTGTGAGTCAAGATTTTCTTAGAGCATGCAAGTGAATTTCATGAGTTGATTACATTGTAGTGTACTGTGTCTCAGCCTGGTGTGGTGAATCACTTTCTCTCAGGGAAGTGGGCACAAGACATTCTTTATAAGGGAGGCAACACTTACAGGCCCCCAGGTGAGCCCTGTACAGTGGAGAGCTTGCTTCATAGAGGTTAACTTTATTTTTTCCCCAAACATGTAGGGGAATGGCTTTAACCTGACAGAGGGGAGATTGAGATGAGCTCTTAGGCAGAAGTTCTTCCCTGCGAGGGTGCTGAGGCCCTGGCACAGGGTGCCCAGAGAAACTGTGGCTGCTCCATCCCTGCTGTGCTCAAGCCCAGGTGGGAAGGGCTTGGAGCAACGTGGTCTAGTGGAAGGTGTCCCTGCCTGTGGCAGGCAATTGGAACTGGGTGAGCTTTAAGGTGCCTTACAACCCAAACCAGTCTGGGCTTCTATGGTTTTATGTTCTTACTAAACATTTCAGGATTCAGACATATCTAACCTATATGATCTTAGTCTTCTTATGAGGTTCAGAGAACGCTGCCCACTTTATAAGAAGCTAGACTGAAACCAAATTAATCATTATAATAATTATTACATATTATATAGATAATATATATATTTTATACATACATATATATATATATTCAAAACCCAATGAGGTTTCCCTACACAGGTCAACGAACTGTTGTGGTTTAAGCCCAGCCCGAACTCAGAACCACTCAGCCACTCGCTCACTCTCCCCACTTCTTCCTCCTGTGCTCCTGGAGGGATAGAGAGGAGAATGGAAAGAATGTAACTTCCACAAGTTGAGATAAGAACAGTCCAGTAACTAAGGTATAACACAAATCACTGCTGCTACCACCAATAATAACAATGATAAGGGAAATAACAAGGAAAGAGAATACAATTGTTCCCCACATCTACCAACCTGTGTCTCAGCTATTAATGGAAGGTGCTCTACGGCCCAAGGGAGAAAATATAGGAGAAAGACAGAGCGAAGATATAGAGGGTAGAGAAGATAGAGAAGTTATAATAGATAGAAGATAAATTATATAAATATATATTTATTAAATATATTTATATTTTTATATAATTATTATAATAATTAATGTGCCATTACTTTGACATGATGTGCTGTTATTTTCCATGAATTTTGAGTAACTCCATTGTCCTTATAGGCTCACTCCAAATTTTCTTGTGTACCTGACAGATGAAACTAAAGGAAAATAGCTTCAGCTGGGTGTTGACTAGAGGAAAATAGCTTCAGTTGAGTGTTGACTAGAGGAAAATAGCTTCAGTTGGGTGTTGTTCCACGGCAGCGGAAAGCAAAAGAGGAAGACAACATTGTTGAGACAGACCCAGGAAAGATCGAATTTTGTGCTTTCCTTATTCAAGCAGTTCTCAGTTGCATTACTCTGACTTCAAAGGACAAATTTTAGAGATCTTTCTGCTGGTCATGCTGATGAGTCAGATATGGTTTGTTTTGTAATAAAATTCATTGCTTTCTTGATCTCTTTCATCTCCCTTTCCTGCCAGAATTCTAATTATAAAATCCAAAGCCCAGCATTTCAGATGTTCAAGGTTCATCAGCTCTGCTGTTAATCTGAGTTAATCAGCTCAGTTCCTTGACTTGGCGTCTGTAATTTTAAACTGAAAGTCTGAGGCATTATCCATTTTTAAGAACATTCATCAACATGTGCTTACCTTTGAAATCATGCAGTGTTTACTTTCCTCAGCAAATCTAATGGTGATTGTGTCAGCTCAGCTTGTTGCACAATTCAAAATCCCTACACACATCTATTCGAAGGGTGACCGCAGCTCTTTGTTCTTGCAGAGGAGGGCTGACAGACGAATGTGTCATTGCTGAAACTTTAAAAGGGAACAGAAGGAAGTAGGGGCTCAACATCCTTCACCTGTCAATGGCATCCAAGGACCTAAATCCCTTAGGATTTTTGCTAAACCCCAGCCTACATTACATCTCTCTGGAACAATATATCCCTGACAGATTGCAAAGCGTGGCTGGGGGATTATGCACAAATTTGAGTGTAATCATCTCCTATTAGCACAAAGCTGAGGCCGAGCCTGCAAGTGTCTTCTGTTTACCTTCTTCTGTAACATGTAGTCATAAAATTAGTTTCTTTGTGTGGGTGGAAGTAACAGTGGAAGAGGTTTGATTTACTGCAGTGCACCTTGCACATAAAGAAGCCTAATGCCTAGCTCACCCTCTTTCCTTACAGAGGCTGATCAGCTCACCCTTTTCTGAGTCATGAATGGAGCTGATCCACTCATGATCTTTTTCACCCAGCAGTACTGCTGTCAGTCTGTTCAAAGAATCAAGTGATGAAAAAGAGTTAACAAACTATATTCATTTTTTTGCTTCAGGAAGACATCCTCCTTGCCCTCTCAACCCTCAGTAAATGGTTGAAGGTGATTTCCCTTCTACTAGAGGCTCCCTGAAGGGAACTGATCACATAATGTACAACAATCTAGCAGGAAAGGATTTTTTTCCCTAATCTGGGAAAGCTTGAATAACCTGTGGAACCCAGAGTAATTCTTGCAGTGTTGGCAGAAGCAGGCTGGTATTTCACTCGTGTCCAGCCCAGTGCTGCCTGGCCTGAAGTGTCCTGCCAAAATGCCCAAATAAAAAGTATCTTTGCTGATCACCACTCTACCTACAATCAGCTAAGATTTCATCTGTGCTGGACACTGTTTTCTGGTATGGCTAGTCCAAGAGCACTTATTTCAGTGAAACAGTGATCCTGCAGCATAGGTCATATTGATTCTCCAAACAGAACAAATTATAGAAGCGGTGCACTTGTTTTCCTGGTCTATGCTTTGACCAAAACATTCTAGCAGTCCAAACACTTCTTGTCTCTTTTACATGTAAGTAGAAACATTGTGGTTTGGATTCCAGTGCATTTTTTGTGCAGTGAAGTTAATAACAAAAGCCAGTATCTCATGTATTTAATTTTTGTTACCATCAATAAGATCTACACACTGTGTGCAAGCTTTGCAGGTCCTGGAACATGCGGGGATTTACTGGTTCCTTTGCAAAACAAACTCCAGCCTGACAACAAGGGCATTGTCAGGACTAGGAACCTGTACATTAGCCAAGAGCTGTGAGATGTGAAACAGAACTACCCAGCCTGAAAGTAATTGTTGTTCTCCTCTAGAATTACTGATAACATACACTTACAAGCACTGAGGTACCTCTATATAAAACAATACAAACCTTATAAAAATAAGCATCACTAACTCCCCCCTTGGACCGCATTAGTGTTCCTTCAGTGACAATGTTTGACACTCATTTGTAGGCAACAATGGGAGAGCAGAGTGCTGCAACTCCCTCATTCTACAAGCTGCCCTGGGTTTTAATGTTTTCCACCCTGAAGCTGACTAGGAGAAAGAAGAACACTAGTACTTCAGCTAACCAGAAAAGTAACACAGAAGAGGCAAGATCACCTTTTGTTTACCCTAAAAGAGGGGCAGGCTGAGTCATCTTCAGACACACCGCATATTGGGTGCCTTGCTGTGCCATCCATGTGTCTGCTGTTCAAAAACCTTCCAATTCAGGGTTATTCTTGGCATGACCCAGCTACTGCCACTGACAAACAGGTTTTTCAGAAGCCTCTCAGAGAGATTAAAATGTTATTTGTGATATTTATACATTTAGGTATTATATAATCCACAGCAGTGCTTTTCTCTTAATAACAGAACCTGAGCAAGGTGAAGTGGTGCTGCATGAGACAGCTGTATGACACAGGCTGTGTAGGAGAGGCCCTACTCTGAGTAGATTGCAGTTGGAGCAAAATGCAGCAAGAGGAAGAGTGAAGGCAGGATATGGATGTCAGACAGCATTTGAATACTTTGGCAGAGAATTCCCTACGCACATACATAGAATCATAGAAGAGTTAGGGTTGGAAAGGACCTTAAGATCATCTAGTTCCAACCCCCCTACCATGGGCAGGGACACCTCATACTAAACCGTGTCAACCAAGGCTCTGTCCAATCCAGCCTTCAACACTGCCAGGGTTGGAGCATCGAGCCAGTCTTGCAGTAATAGCAGTAATCACAGCTCCTTGTCTCTGGTTGCCCAGCAGCTGTTCACTACAATTTGGAATAGCAAAGACCAGACTGTGATCATGGCATTCATGTTTGGTGCTCTTGCAATGATTCTTCACATGCAAATAAAGCAGTTTTGTTTTCTGAAGAATCATGCTCAGCCTGGGGAATTTTCTTGTCAAGAATGTCTTGCTTTCTTCTGCTGTAAACAGAAAGACTGCAAGCTTTGCAGGGAGCTGCTGTCTTCCAGAGCTCCTGCTCTCCAGATGCTGCTCAGCACCTTCCTCAATTCAGTTCTGCTTTCTGCCCAAGACAGGCAGAGAAACCCACGTTCCACTGACATCCAGATGCAGAAAGATCCTCACAGCTTTTGCTGCTCTTCTGCTAGGGCAGCGTCTGCCTTGCAGAGTCTGCAGTTTCAGACAAGCAGCTCCCTTGTGATAACACATCTGCCTGAGTCCTTTCTTTCCATCTAGAGATTGTCTGAAAAAGAACATGTGTGAACAGCTATCATTTATGATGACCTGTAGGTAGCACTGCTTGCCAACACCTGCCATGGACAAAGGACTCAACATGTTCTGTAGAGAGAATAAACTGGGGAACAAGATATTAGCCTGGTGTTCACTCCCCAGAGCCCACCAGAGCCTTGGTTTTCTCACAGCTGTGTGTGTCTGTGAGGACTTGGCTTGCATTGGGTACTAGACATTGCAGCAAAGCTGGAGGAAACCTCCACACAACTGTCTCTAAGCAGGTAACAGCTCACCTCCTGCACTGTTCCATTCAGCAAGCCTTTTGCTCCCTTTCGAAAGCAAGGTGGAGAATCTGGGCCAGGTATGCAGAGATAAGTGAGCCACCACTGGGCCTGCTGAGCAGCCTGGACTTCTGCCACTGCCTGCTAATGGGGCTCAGCCCCATCCAGCCTGGGAGAGGATCAGGCTCCAGTCTGGTACCACTCCTGAGCTTCCCAAGTGATCCTGGAGTGAACTGAGCCTTGGACAAGCAATGGTCAGGCACTATTTCTGACATTACAAATAACCAACAGCACCAGAGGATTCCTTCTTGCCCATATTATATGAAGGAATTATTTCTTTGTGGTACCTGATTTTTCCTGCTAACTTGAAAGGAGTACTCTTTGTGCACTTTGATTTCCACTTGACATGGCTCCATTGAGATAAGAAAAATACCCTGCAGTATTTTTGCCTTCTCTTTTGGATGTTTTATGTAAGAGTCTTGTTGTAGCTACACGGACACATAGAGTACCTGAAGAAACTCTCCTTTTTTGCTGCTGTACTGCTATGGCCCTGATGAAATTCAGAGCAAGGTAAGTAGAGGTGAGTGTATGGGAAATGGATTCATGATGCACCTGAATTATCTGACAAAACTGTCAGGAGGAAGTTACTGAATTTGTTCAGGGTTTTTAAAAAGATTTTTAACAAGGAAGTGGAGCTAATAGAATAGTGAAACAACACTTAATTCCTCTTGCAGCTCAAATCATGAACCAGCAAATTGCCCATGAGGGTTTGAATGCTAAATGCCCTTCCTTTTACTGCTTGTAAAGCCCTGCTGCTCTCTGAGCTAGCCATTTGCTTGTGAAAACATGCACAGTGCACGAGACTGCATTGAGGGCTGCCACTGTCTGTAAGAGAGGGCAGCAGGCAGGCTAAAGAATTAGACCCATGTTGCAGGTGGCTGCTCCCTTTACAGGTCTTCTATGGAACTCAGCAACTGCTGCCTAATGGAAAGCTGCTCATTTAGTATGATGGAGAGGGGCTGCAGTCGGCCTCCAAGTCATCTGAAGGCATTTACTGAGCCTTTTGCATTACTCTATGGTATAACTGTATGGTCACAGTCTGTAATCACCTGGAACTCTTTCTATGCTGTCTCTCTGCTGTTCTGAGCTCATATAAATAAGAAGCCTTATTTGTGTAAGGCTGATTTTCTTCAAGCAGGTATTAATGTTGCATCATAGCCATCTTGCTGGTTATATATGATCTTACAGGTTATCACTTTCAATAGAATCTACTCAAATTGCTCTTATATTGTCAAATGCGGGAATTTCCTTATACACTATGGCCCAAACACATTGTGAAGAGACCTCTTCTGATACCTCAGAATATATCTTCCAATACCAATAGCCTTCCAGTAACTAAAGGGGCCAACAAGAAAGCTGGAAAGGGACTTTTGACAAGGGCCTGTAGGGACAGGACAAGGGGGAATGGCTTTAACCTGACAGAAGGGACACTGAGATGAGCTCTTAGGCGGAAGTTCTTCCCTGTGAGGGTGGTGAGGCCCTGGCACAGGCTGCCCAGAGAAGCTGTGGCTGCCCCATCCCTGGCAGTGTTCAAGGCCAGGTTGGATGGGGCTTAGAGAAACTTGGTCTAGTGGCAGGTGTCCCTGCCCATGGCAATGGGTTGGAGCTGGATGGGCCTTAAGATCCCTTCCAACCCAAACTATTATGTAATATGATTCTATGACCTTCTTTGCTTGATAGGTGAAGCTGTGGTTCCAGTGCTCTGAGCTGCATTGTGCGCTCCTATGCCTCTTCCAATAGAGGTGATGGTTTTGCTCCCCACAAGTCCTTTCCAAGCTGTGGCTTTTCTAACCTGTACTACAGCAGCAAAGTGCAGCACTTCCAGGGTTCTCCCAGAGATTGAAATGCCTAGGTCCTTTGCCACTGGTTTTATTGGTGTTTTATGGGTTCTGGGTGTGTTGAGATGTTCAGGTCACACCAGCTGAGTACTATGGTGCTCTCCAAAATGGTGCCAAGATGTGGAGGCTGCAAGGCTCTCCACTGGACGATGCAGCCTTATGTGACCCTGGCCTTTGCTGCAGCACCTTTGCAGCACAGCCTAGTGCATGATAACTCATCTGCTCTCCTGTAAAAATTGCTTTCCATGTTACTGCTTCCGAGGTTTCCTCTTACCCAAGTGACGTTTCCCCGGGCTGCAATTTCCTCAGGTTTCTCTTTATTAAATTTGGTTTCCATCGTCGAGCTTTGTGCCTTTTGTTCTCTGCCCATGATTCTGTTGTCTGTTGCTTTGCATTAATTCACAGCTTTCACCAATGCAATCTAATCCTCTCAAGTATCAAGTCTCATTACATGTTGCTTGTTTCTTCTTCTGTATCATTAATGAGGGTGTTAAATAGACTGAGCCCTGACACCCATCCCTTTGCCATCATATTGAACAAACCCTCCTCGATTTGCTATATTCTAACTTATCATTTTGTTTTCAGTCTTTCAGCCAACTTTAAAATGAGTGTTCCTTCCAAGCTGGATTCACGTGAATTTATCAGAAGGAAATTTTATTAGTGTGTCAAGTGTTTCATGGCAGTCCAGTCTGGCTAGTTTCTGCTCTCCTTCAGGCTTGACCTCTAGTACTTATTTGGTGTTTCCTTCAAAATAAGAAAACCAGTAATATTGTCAGGCAACAACTTGTTTCTCACTGCTCAGAGGTTTGGCCATCTAAATTACTGGCATTACAAACAACTGCATGTTAGCTGCGTTTCACTTCTGTGTTAAGATTCAGCTGCTCTTCCCAGTGACGTTGATTATCTGGTACAGTGTACTGTTTCTTAAGCACAGCCTGCTGCAGATGTCATATATTCACAGGAACATAGGACTAGAGGACAACATGTTTTTTTTTTTGGATGGATGTTTATTTTTAATCATGTTCAGCGGCAAACCCTTGTTCCTTGCCATTCCAGGTAATGATGCAAAAAAACCTGGGGTGGGAACAGAGAAAGGAGGGATGGAAATGTGACTGTGAATGAGTACATAAACGCAGGGAGGTTTTGCCTGCTCACTTAAACATCCTGGTGCTCGCAGGTCAGGTTTTGTGTAGTGTTTGCTGAATTTCCTGTTGTTGTGTGTTGCTTTGTGCATCACAGCTTGTTGTAGCCAGCCCAGGTCCACATCCCTCTTATGTTTGGGGCACCAGAGCTAGACGAAGGACTGCAGGGGGGGTCTCCCCAGAACACAGTAGAGGGGTAGAATCCCCTCCCTCGACCTGCTACTCACACTCTGGGGATGCAGCCCAGCAAATGGGGAGGTTCTGGACTCAAGTGCACACTGGAGCTGGGTCATGGGTAGATTCGTCTCATCCAACACCCCCAAGTCCTTCTCTTCAGGGCTGGTCCTAATCCATTCTCCTCCCAACCTGTAGCTGTGCTTGCAGTTGCCCCAGCCCAAGTTCAGGACTTTGGAATTGGCCTTGTTGAACTTCATGAGGGTTACATGAGCCCGCCTCTCAAGCCTGTCCAGGTCCCTCTGGATCTCATCCCTTCCCTCCAGCATGTTCCCTGAACCACACAGCTTGGTGTCATCAGCAAACTTCCTGAGATGCATCAGTCCCACTGTCCATGTCGCCAACAATGATATTGAACAGGTTCAGTCTGAACATGGACTCATGCTGGTCACCCCTCGTCACTGATGTCCACTTGGATATTGAACCACTGATCGCAACTCTCTGAGTGTGGCCATCTAGCCATAATCCCATGAGAGGGACCATACTGAAAGCAGGGTATGAATTATCCTCCTCCTGCTCCAGGGAAATGTCAGCCTCCCCAGGGGTAGGTGTGTCCATCAGCAGAACATATATTTATCGATTTAATATTATATATTTTTATATTATATTAAATAGATATGATATCAATATGTGCAAGATATATTAATTAATATATAATACAGATTTTTATATATACATATAATATATATAATACATATATAAATATGTATTATTAATATATATATTAATATATATAATACATATATAATACAGATTTACAGTCTACCAGTGGTATAGCATATATCTAGTTTTAACACTGCACCCAGAATCCTTGTGGGTTTGGTGCTATCTGTCCCCACTGGACTAAGCAGAGCTCTTTTCACTGGGTTTCATCTTGTGCTCTGGTAGGTACTAATAAATAGCATTGTTTTTTCTAATGCAAAGTGAATTGAATAATATTTGTTTTGTGTTCTGGTGTGTGAAAATGTGATGTCTTTTCTTATATTCAGAAAGAAAGAAATATGCTCTGGTCTTATTTTCATAGTTAGCAAGAAGACCGTGTATAATTATAGCACTGCCAGGTGCCTTGTTATTTAGCGTGCTTACAAACCATGCAGAGCTCTCAGGCTGCCTTAAAACTCACTGAGCTTGTTAAAACATAAAAATGGTACAAAATAATTGGACAATTACCAGTGTTGAGAACATCCTTCATTTTGCCATGGGAAAATTACACCCTTTACTGAGAAGGTAATTTTCATAAAATCAACCCTTTGGGATAAGAATGTATTAAGCAAATAAAAAGGTTGATTACCACTACTTGATAAAAGCTTGAAACAGTCAATGATAAAGTACTAATAGCATGAAAACCTCTTGCTCTCTCTCTTTTTTTTTTTTTTACCAAATCATGTTATCTATTGATGTAATAATTACAGCATACAAATTCAAGGGTAGACTTGATTTTGCCATCACTTAAATGGAGGAAAATCCAATATTACTGTGAAAAATTGAAAATCAGTTTTCAATTTTCGAATCACCTTGTGATCTTCAGAAAGAATTGCTCTGCAGCATTGCACGTTTTCCTTCAGCTCTCCAAGGCTATCCGTTTTATTTCTAATTAAAACATGACCTTGCAATGAGGGTGACAGTGGCCTTGTCATTAGTAGCCTGAAGTGTTCTTCTTGACTGCCTTAGGTGCATAAATACCATGACTTAATTAATCTTTCCATATTTCTCTAAGGCCAACAAGTCCCCTGCTAGCTGAAATATTTTTCCCTTTACCTTAGGTTCTGGTAGCCCATTCTTAAGGAAGTGCCCTCCATATCATTCTTTTATTTTATTTAGCCTTACCATGTAAGAAAGTGTGAAAGTGAACTGCATTTGAATCGATGCCCGAAGTCCACATTTATTTGCAACTATTTGGTTGTGTTTGTGCCAAAGTTTGAAACACTTTAATAACCCTCAGTTAAAATGAAACCCCATTACATGACAGAAAGGAAACTTTTGTTTGGATAATGGGGTGTGAAGGAACTACATATGTATATGTAACATGCATACAAAGTATGCTTATCCTCCGAGCAGGATTTTCCAAGTGCAAAATATTTTGTCCCTGCATGTATCAATATACCTCTATTGGATCAAAACTTCTGATTTACTGACTAATGCAGCAGGAATGAAGACAGTTCTAATAACTTTTTATCTCTGCTCTGTAACCTGTTCTTCCTAAACAAGTAATCTATTCAACCGTTACCAGATTATCTTCTCAAAACTTCATCTGAGTACATTAAAACCAGGTTCATGAGTAAGGAGAATTAGAAATTTATTAGAAGTTCTCTGTACAAGTAGTGAAGTAAAAAATGCTGCCATTAAGCATAACCTAAACCAATGAGGAACAAAATAAACAGCAAACTGATAGCCACTCTTGCGTACAAAACACATGAGATGCTGTTCCCACAGCAACACCCAGCTATTGAGAATTTGAAAACTAATAGTTCTGTTTGTGGAGGCCCACCTTTAGGCTGGAGCTTGGCAGTGGCATGATCTGGCTGCCACACTGAATAAATCCTTTCAAAAAAACAGGCCAGGAAAAAACATCCTCTTCCAGATGGCTATGCTGCTCTGAATTCCCTTGGAAAAATAATGGTTTGGTTTTATTTATCTGGTAGGAGGAGAAATTCACATGCGGCAGGGTGGTTGGAACTAGACGATCTTAAGGTCCTTTCCAACCCTAACTATTCTATGACTCTGTGATTCTGTAATTATAAATTGGATGAATTAGGGTTAGATTCTATGAATTTGCACGTTGAAATGCTCAGCAACCTGTTTTCATCAGCCAGCTCCTCAGGCTAAAAATACAGCATCAAATTAGAGACACGGTGAGAATCGGGGCAGAAAGGTCCAATGTCTTGGCGTTGTTATACCAAGCAGAAAATCTTGGAAAGTGTTTAGCTTTAAATCCTGCTTCCAGGGAGCAAAGCCAATTAATTCTGTTCTATAAAGAAGTGCCTGACAGTGGTCAGAAACTCTGGGACTGGGCACTGAGAAGTTCCCAGTCCAGAGCATGAACACTCTTCGCAAAACCTGTGTTCACAGAACTGCAGACTGGTTTGGGCTGAAGGCTCCTTAGACACCACCCAGTTTGAGCCCCCTGCCATGAACAGGGGCACCTTCCACTAGACCAGGTTGCTCCAAGCCCCATCCAACCTGGCCTTGAACACTGCCAGGGATGGGGCAGCCACAGCTTCTCTGGGCAGCCTGTGCCAGGGCCTCAGCACCCTCAAAGGGAAGAACTTCTTCCCAAGAGCTCATCTCAGTGTCCCCTCTGTCAGTTTAAAGCCTTTCCCCTTTGTGCTGTCCCTATGTACCTTTGTCCAAAGCCCCTCTCCAAACACTCCCTAAAGAGCTGACAACCCCCTGCTCTGTGTTTATGCTCCGAGCCAGGAACTACTGCTGTTCCCACCATGCTTTTAGCAAGACCTGAGCAGAAGTTAGGGAGTGAGAACTGCATCAGCACTGGCTCCTATGCATGGACTGGTGTTGCTGCATGAGGTGAGTGGGATGAGCCTGGCTCAAAACTGCAGCTCAGCAAATCACTGATGAGAGCCACAGGAGGGGCAGAAGCTAGTCCTTTGGTCTGTCTCTTAGCAGCACATCTCTCCAGCACTGAAGGGCTGAGTCAGTGCTGCCCTTGTCCTCCCAACTCTGGGGCTGAAGCACCAAAACTTGAAGTCAAAATCAAGGACAATGACAAAAGTGACTCCTCCAAGGTGAGGTGGCTTCAGCTGCGAAAAAGGAAGATTTCCCAATTCAACCTGCCAACCCTTCATCCCTTCCTCTCCTCTGAGACCCTCACCTGGTGTGAGGAACAGCTCCAAATACTGCCAGTTTGCAGGTGAATCAGCTCCTGGAGGGATCTGTTCGGTCCAGCCTGAGGTATAAAGCAGAGGTACGTGCCTGGGATGGAGGAAATTCCCTTATTCTGTCCTGTCTCTCCTAGGGAGCATGTCCCCACCTCTTTGGTTGTGTTTGTGGGGATTAAATTTCTGTCACAGTCATGGGTTTTAGGGTCATTTAACCTCGACTTCAGCCTCTTGTGTTTATCTGGGGAAAGGAGCTGTTTTTCTTGCTAAAATGTGCCCTGTCTGCCAGCCTGCGCTCAGCAGTGTCACAAGTATGGGTACTGGAGGGGAAGATGTAACCAAATTTGGTTGCAACAGCAAGAGGCAGCTTTTCAGTACCCCTGCTTAAACATCACTGACTACTACTGAAATCCAAAGAACATTATTTCCAGGGGTAAACACACAGTGTAACTCCTTACTTATAGAATATTTAATCTCTCTCAATCTCAATATGTGTATCTTGTAATCTGTAGGGTAAAAGTGTATGTGTGAGAGACATGAGTATCTCTTCTGCCCACGTTTACAGTTCTTCACCTTCCTTTTCCAATATCCTATCTACCTGATTTTTCAGGCTTTTTCAGTCCTTTCCTTAGTTTTGTAGTCATGCTCTGAGCAGCTCTAGGAAGTCAGAGGTACAAATCTCCAGTGTACCTGTATGGGTGAGCTTGTATTGCAAGGGTCCTGCAGGACCTTAGTGCACCAGAATCCAAGAAGTCAGTGAATTGGGTCTCTGAGGACAACATCAGCCTTGAGAAAGAGCCAAGGAAGTGCAAGTTGTTATTCTCTGGCCAGAAATCAACCCTGAGAGCAAAGCATCTGGGATTAGACACAAGGTCTGCCATGAATGATGGGGTTCAGGGTGGAATAGTGGCTAGCAAGGTGGTGCAGCCCATGTGGCCGGACTTGGGTGAGAGCTAAAACATCAGCTGAAGAGCAGAGGTCATTATGTAGGATGAGGACTCAGATTGTGAGAGGCATCAGGTCTTGTTCAGAGGGTAAAACCTGCCCCCCCCCCCCCCCCCCCCCCCCC
>NDXB01003855.1:67950-81322 GCA_002631895.1 Agapornis roseicollis
ATGCTCCAGTGATCATCCTTGTGGCCCTACTCTGGACTTGTTCCAACAGCTCCATGTCCTTTTTATATTGAGGACACCAGAACTGCACACAATACTCCAGGTGAGGTCTCACTAGAGCAGAGTAGAGGGGCAGGAACACCTCCCTTTGACCTGCTGGTCACGCTCCTTTTGATGCAGCCCAGGATACCATTGGCTTTCTGGGCTGCAAGCGCACACTGAAGTCAGCTCATCTTAAGCTTCTCATTGATCACCACCCCCAAGTCCTTCTCTGCAGGGCTGCTCTCAATCTCCTCTTTGCCCAACCTGTAACTGTGCCTGGGATTGCTCCGACCCAGGTGTAGGACCTTGCACTTGGCATGGTTAAACTTCATGAGGTTGGCATCAGCCCACCTCACAAGCGTGTCAAGGTCCCTCTGGATGGCATTCCTTCTCTCCAGCATACCCACTGAACCACACAGATTGGTGTCATTGGCAAACTTGCTGAGGGTGCACTCAATCCCACTGTCCATGTCAGTGACAAAGATGTTGAACAAGACCAGTCCCAACACTCATCCCTGAGGAACACCACTCGCCACTGGTCTCCAGTTGGACACTGAGCCATTGACCACAACTCTTTGTGTGTGGCCATCCAGCCAGTTCTTTATCCACCGAGTGCCCCACCTATCAAATTGATGTCTCTCCAATTTAGAGACAAGGATGTCATGTGGGACAGTGTTGAACGCATTGCACAAGTCCAGGTAGATGACATCAACTGCTCTAACCCTGTCCATCAGTTCCGTAGCCCCATCACAGAAGGCCACCAAATTGGTCAGGCAGGATTTCCCTTAGTGAAGCCATGCTGGCTGTCACCAAGCACCTCGTTGTTTTTCATGTGCCTCAGCATGCCTGCCAGGAGAATCTGCTCCAAGATTTTGGCAGGCACAGAGGTGAGACTGACTGGTCTGCAATTCCCTGGTCATCCATTTTCCCCTTCTTGAAAAGGGGGGCACTATTTCCCTTTTTCCAGTCTTCAGGAACTTCACCTGACTGGCATGATTTTTCATATATGGTGACCAGTGGCTTAGCAACTTCATTTGCCAGCTCCTTCAGGACCTGCGGATGGATTTCATGGGGTAAAGAGGATCCATCCTCTTCATGCCATCAGCCCAAGAGCTGACTGTTTACTGGAGTATCAGGGCAGCATGGAGCCCATGCCTCTTTGGAGCTGCCCTTTTTTGACTGAATACCAACAGAACGCTTTATTCACTGTATCTGGGCTCTTACATTGGAATTACGCCTGCTTTTGTGTGTGCTTTTCTCTGAGAAGTCATCTTGTTATCCAAAAGCTTTTCAGAATGCCACTTCTTCCAGCTAAAACTGTACAAGCTTCTGTGGCAGTGCTTATTCATTTATCCTCAATATGGATACCTTTAAAGGTAACTAAGAATACAACGAGACAGATCTAGAGCTGGCCTTCTGGCTTTGTCCTTCATTTTCTTCAGGGTCTATCTGGGGCCCTTTCCCTTTCTCCATTTGATTTGAACTAACTGCTCTCCGCAGGGGCAAAGCCTGGTTTGCTGTGGGCAGTAAAAAGCCTCCTTGCTTCTTCACATTCTGTGAACATTTATATAGAGCAGTGGCTATAGGCAGTGGAGAACCATAGGCTCAGCTGCTGGAGGACAGATTCAGGGAGCAGCCAGTACTCCCCCCACTTTAAAGGAGCCTTCAAATGACCTCATCTTACTCTTATCTGGATTGGTTAAAGAGAAAAATCTTTCATTTAAGTCTTTTTCCACTATAGATGGTGAGGCAGCCTCTTGAGTAAATGGGAAAACACAGTGGAGCCATTGTGACAGTTTTGTAGTCCAGGAATTTCTTAGGATTTTTATAGCTACTTTATAAACTTTGGTGTCAGGGGCACACAGATCCTTACTTCTTAACATGGTCTGGTCATGGTGGGTCTTTAAAAGAAGAACAATTACTTCTAACAGGAAAAGACTTGCAGACAAAGTGCTGGGAGTGATAAGTCACTGCCACTGCTCTCCAGCAGGATTGACGCTGAGACAGGGCAGTACCACCTCCTTACCTCCTCACCTTCGTCACTTCTGCTTCTCTTCTGCTCCTGCCCAAGGGGAGCAGAGAACCCTCCAGCAAAGGCCGCTGATGGACAGGCAAGGGAGTGGAAGCAGACTCAGTGTGCAGTGAGGAGGAAGAGGAGGAAGTCAGATATCTCCATGTGGTGCTTGCAGAATCAGCCCTGAGATATTACATGCAACACCTGGGGTTACACCAACCTGGCCAGTGTGTGTCTGCTGTGTGTGACCTCCTTCAGCTGTGCTCACTTGCATTCTTCCCACCATTGCCCTGCAACCTTTTCACCATGTGTGTGATAGCTGATACCCAACTCACATTCATGGGAAGAATTCAGTGCTCTGCTCAGGGCCGACTGGGCTGACAAAATGAGGCTGCTGAGCTGTTATCTGCACTGTGTGCTGTATCTCTCATTTCAGGTTTCCCACTCTACATTAACTTACTTAAATTGATTACTTTAGTTCCAGTCTGTGCCAGCAGCTTTTCTGAAACTAGCTGTGAAAAAACCTCCAAACAAACCCAAACCCTCAAGAAGCTGGACTCTAACCCTGACTCTAACCCCTAACAGTCTGCACTGAAAGGATGCCATGTCAAATCCGGACAGTATACCTTCCAGAAGCTGTGGTGTACAGAGAGCACCATCTTTCCATCTATAGGTGAAAATCCAAATACAGAAACCCAGATATGATTGGTGCCCAGCACTTGATCATAGATACCTCAGTCTTCAGCTAAAATCATATAAAGTATTTAAGGGAGGAAGAGAAAGGAAAAGAATATAAAAGGAAACAGCCATGCAACTGTTGTTTTTGAATGCAACTGTTGTTTTTGAAGACCACACTTTCATAAATAAAAAGCCTGTATGACAAGCAGTGGTGATTAATTGTATTAACAATGTTCTCTCTGTCCACTTTTCTGGGGAATTGCTGCTTTGCTTTGTGCTAGGTCTGTAGTACAGTTGGCATTGTTGCTAGTCTGCTTTCACAGCACAAAACGCTGGTCCCAGAAGAGGCTTTACACTATATACAGCCCATGAAGACTGATGAAGCCATTGTACAAATATCAACAAATCTGACTTCATCCCCACGCCTGCCTCCCAAGGCTAGAACTGCTTTGGCACTTCAGTGTTAATATTAGAAGGCAGAGCAACAGACAGCAGACTGTTGACTCGCAGCAGTCTGGAAGCTTCAAATTGATTGAATCCTGCTGAGGACAAGCCTAATTACATGGTGTCTAAATTGATGTTACAGTATCCAGCATGTATCAGGGCTCCTGAAGTTGCAGCCAGCAGGCTTTTAGTTTTCCATCACTTCTGTAGATACCGTCCCTACATCCTTGATGCACTGTTATTCCTAGTACAGCATACATACTGCATCATCTCCCCAGGATAAACAATTGTAACTATTAGAAATCACTGACTAATATTTTTATTTTAATATTTCTTATTTAAGAAAAAGTTCTAGTTTTTAAAAATGGTTACAGATAAATAAATAATTGGTGGAGAAATTTCAGTGCAGTTCTTTATTCTTCTAATACTTAAATCAAAACCAAAATTCATGCAATGCCAAGGCAGTTGATGACACAGTTAATTCTAGGTTAATACAAGTAGTAAGCTGGTAACGTTCTTTTTATTGTTCACATGTGTGTATGTATATTTAATTATGTCTATATATCTGTATATAGATACAGTTATACATATTGATACATAGATATATATAGATACCAAGATGCATAGATAGAGAGATATATAGCTATATAGGCATACAGATATATAGATGTAAGCATATAGACATATTGGTATATAGATATAGACACAGATGTGTTTTTCCCTGAAATAATTTTTAGCACCACATCCTTTAACAATAAACATGTCCCATTGCAAATAAAAATACAATTTGTTTTTACAAGTTAGTCTGCATCTCCTTTCCTGAAAAATAAAAATAAAAAAAGTTAAAATAAAGCAAGAGGCCTTTCAAAATTGGCAGCAAAGTTGATCATCTGGATATCCTTCTGATTTCAGTAGACTGGCAGGTATAAATCCTGTGTGGTACAACAGCAGGTTTCAAAGGATCCAACCTGCCATACAACCCTAATCCCATGCTATAACATGGACCTGGCATATTGACCTACATCGTGCTCCAGACCACTCCAAACTTGCCACTGGAAGTGCAGATTTTGGGTTCTTGATCTAATGGTCCTGCGATGACTAGTGCAAGTGTGTCCTGGCAGGCCCTTGCATGTGAATGCTCACTGGAAACAGAGGAAGATGCTGCTGTGATGATGAAGAGCTGAAGCCATCACAGTGTAGATGAAGAAATACTGTGTCTGTGCTAATTTTAGTTGTTCAGAGTTGAACAGTGAATATTTGCTGATAGTCACATTAGATTATTTCGGAAAGTACCTTTTCCATTTGCTTCTTGAGGGTGTCCCCATCAGAGAGGTCAACATAATGATTCTTACGGTTAGGTTTTCTTTTATGTTAACATTTGACCTATAAACATGGTTTGCTAATTTTAGACAATTTGGTTGAACCGTATAAACCCCTGAGTGAACATTCTTTATGCAGTTTAGAACTCCTGTATCAGTTTAGCGTACATTGTTACTTTCTTTTTACAAGCACAAACCAAACTTCTATGGCCAATTTTAGCCAGCACATGTAAAGAATTAAACAGAGTTTTATCCTGGTTTAACCAAACCAACTTCAATTTTAACACCACGATAAATCCACGTGGCCCTTCTAAACATTTCTGGCAATGGCAAAAGAACTTCAGTGCAAACTAGGATGAAGTTCTTAGGTCTTGATTGAGTTTCATTAACATTAAACCAACTTAAAGGAATGTAAATTGCAATACTTTTTCTTCCTCCTCACTCTGCCCCCTCCCCCCCCCCTTGCATTTCTGGTTTAACTGAGTTTGATGCTTACTCTTGAGAGATTTGATCCTTCAGCAGCTACATCTAAACAGCATTCTCCTTCTCAAGAGCTTGATAAAACCCTTCTCTATGGGGAGCATGCATCAATAGGGTCTTCAGGGAAACAAAACAAAGAAGTGACCCTGAAATGAATTTTCTGCATGAACATCTGACACATGTGAGGAGCCATCTGGCACTGAGTCTGCATCTTAAGCAATTTGATAAGGATGGTGGGGAGGCGAAGCTGAAAATCTTGTGGTTTATATTCACAAACCTAATCCAAACATCAGTTCGTTTGAGTAGCAGCATGAGAGTGACATCCAGCCTATTTAAAACACCTCCTTTGACCAACTTGGAGAACTGGCAGAATTAACATTCATGTCTCTCTTTGTTACTGGTGACTCTAAAGCACAGGCAGCCCTCCCCCATGGCAGCATAGATTCTCTATCTTAAAACAAAAATGGGCTGTCAGCAGGTATCATCCTTCTCCTATTTGGGCAAGGTATCATAAAGACAAGGTATCGGAAAGGCAGTCATTGAAATGTACAGAAATGTTCTTATTGTCAGCAGGCAGAGAGCTGAAAAGTCATCCCAACTTCGAATAGTTCCTTCCAGTGTAATTTTCAGTCATTTCAAAACCACAAAGTAACTACATTGCTTTTCCCCACACAGGCAGTCTGCGGAACAGCAATCTATAGCAATTCACGGAATCCAGTTTGTTGCTAAAAGAGCTGAAAAACTGTGTATAATCATACTTATTGTGCAGAAACATCAGGCTACAGCTGATTTGTGCTTGGGATTTAAAGGGCAAGGTCTCCTCCCCTGCAGAGGAGTCTGCTGCAGTTTCAAAATTCAGTCTCACAAACACAAAAATTGAGCAAACCTGTAACTTCAGTTCAGCCACAACTCACCATGCATTGGGGAATAATGCATAGGTTGTTACAGAATATATAGGCTGTCAACTGAAAGTGAATTTCAGTTTAGAGTCATATCAGAAGTGACAGGCACCAAACGCTGGGTTTTTGTGCCTGTTATTTAATGAGTCCTGCTGCTCATGAAAAACTTAACTTTCATCCTCATTTTCTTCTTCCTCAACTTCAAATTCTAATAACAACCAGGAATTTTATGTCCAATTCCTGGAAAATAGAGTAATTTTTGGTTGCATATAGTAATTCATCATTTTATTTATGCAGTGGATTACCTGGTACCTCTGCCTTTAGTTGCTTCTAATTGCAAAGGTATTAGCCAATTTTTCAATAGGTTTACCCAACAAACTGTATAGAAATGCAGAAAGGTAAACTAAAAGAACATGCACACACAAAAAAAAAAATCACAGGTTATCATATTTACTAATTCAGTTCATCAGCATTAATTTCTTGGCAGTCACACAAGAAACTTGACCACCTCCCTGTAGCGAGACTACAGACCTAGACTTTCCCAAACTAGTAGAAAGCAAACTGCTCATTTAAGGAACAACTATTACAGCAAGACAAGCCATGATTTTCATCACTGTCCAGCACAGTGTACGTGGTACACCTCTGGCCATATAAAGGAATGAAAACTGTGAACATCACAGTGTGCCATGCAGAGATGAAGCTAGTGCTGCTAAAAAGCATAGTTTCTCCTTGTTGCAGGAGGCACATAACCTGGCAGAGTTATGAGGAGGAGTGCATTGATCCACCTAGATCTCTAGGATAATGTGTACTCGATTCATCTTTCCTGTGAGATGCCTACATATTGTGTTGTGCATTACCATAAACTGCTGCTGCCATAAGAGGGGAGATAACAGTCAATAATGATCAACACACATGCTTACCCAGGTTTCTTTCTGTGATGTAAAAACACGATCTTACAGAGATGCTGGACAGGTTTTGACTTAGCTGCTTAGCAGGTGAAGCTATCCTTCTAACTTTAATATTCTTTCCAGCATGAAGAAAGATGGAGTAAAGGTAAAATCATGTGAATTAGTAAAAAGGTTTTGGCTGAGCTTCCAAACCTCAAAACTTTGGCTTCATTTCAGCTTTAGATGAAGTTTATGAAGGTGATTTGCATCCAAAATTAATACATTTTGCTTATGCCAAGATCTTACAATAGCCACTGAGTTTTTGTATTTCTAATGAATGATGTCATTGGTTTGTCAACATCCCTCCCTAAATGTAAAATTGCTTGTGTATCACTTTCTCCTCAGATAATGCATTCTTGGGTCTGAATTCCTGCACTGAAGTAAGAAGCGAGTCAGGCAGGGTGTGCTCTAAGTTTTGGAGGCTCTTCTGACAGGCCCTTGGGAAGCGGGTTTCCTCTGCAAAACCAGGCGGTTGTTGTTAAAAGGACCAGGCTAGTACTCAACTATGAGGCATGGCTTGGCACTCCTGTTTCTACTTCCTGCTGTCCCTGAAACTTGCATGAAACATTGGTCTTATTCTAATTGTATGTTGAACTTATTTATGATGTGATCCCATGAAAATAGTCTGTTTGACCTTCAGCTCCTCAGTTTCCCCAAGTGGATTCACCAGTTACTACTGACTACCTCTTGGCTTGCAAGCATTCATTACTATAATTACTGTTCAAATGAAAGCCTCCACAGAAGAGCAAAGAGGGGAAATATTTTATTCTGCAGATGACATACACAATAATATACCCTACAGCTTTACTGGCCTTTCCTGCATTGAAGTATCTAAAGGGTTTAATGGGGCTGTTCCCAACATGCAAAGCAATAACCTGAAAACCTGCACTGATCATGGTCATATGTCAGGTGCTTGTGCTGGCTTGCTCTTATCCCCACCAAAACTGATTTGTAATACTACCTGTGCCTGAGGGACCTATCCTTGTATTTCTCAGTATTTGATCTGGTTATGATCTTCCCAGATTTTTTAATTCCTGAAGATCTTAATTTTTAGGTTACCCAGAGAAGCTGTGGCTGCCCCATCCCTGGCAGTGTTCAAAGCCAGGCTGGACAGGGCTTGGAGCAACCTGGTCTAGTGGACGGTGTCCCTGCCCATGGCAGGGGATTTGAGCTGGATGAGCTTTAAGGTCCCTTCCAACACAACCCAGTCTTGGATTCTGTGATAAAACCCACTGGAAGTGGCATGGGCAGCCCGGAGAGACATGGGGAATTGGTCCTGCAGCATGGAGCAGTTTTTGGACCTTTACTGCTTCAAATGTACAGGGTTTTTGCTAGCATGCTTTGCGTAGTTTAAAATTTGAGTTGTGTGTCAAATCCATCACTGGAACAAAGAAAAGACAGGAGCTTGTTAGCTTAGTGAAAAAGATGATGCTGCATCTGCAGGGAGCTGCAACTATGGAGCACTAGTTGACATAGCTGCTCACCTCCCCAAATATCTCATGGCTCTGCCTGTGCCTGGTGGTCACTCTGCAGTGAAGAATGGCCCAGCAAAAACTCTAGCACAGCTGAGTTCTTGTTGGTCACTCATACCTTGCTGTCTGTGGAAACAATGTGCACACTATACATTTAAATCCAACTTGGTTGAATTCTCATGGACTTAACAAAACAGCCTTGTATGCCTCTGACAGGGCTTTTTGAGAAGCATCTGTAAACCTTTCAGCACATGGTATGGGACTTCAGAAGTGACAGTGAGGATTTCAGCTCTGTGTTTGTTCCTCTGTGATGCACTGCATTCAGTTGATACAGGTGCCTGTTGCTGGTGCACAGAGTGAGGAGAAACACATTAAATTAGACACATCACTTCTGGGTGGGTCTCACTTTTGCTCTCCTTTTGTGATATAATAAATCCTTCAAGTATTATTTGCTTGTTTACTATCCAAATAGCCCAAAGAAACATCTTGTACCCTTTTATATTTAAAAAAATGAAAAAGTTCTAGCTTTTCCTGCTATAGGGTACAAAAAGATGCTGACTACATTCCAGGGAAAGGAGCCAGACTGCAGTAGTGTCCCTTTCTCCTAAAGGGTCCTATGATGGTGGAAGCATCTTATGCCTCATAAATCAGTTCAGGGAAAAATAACAGAGGGTAGCCATGCAGAACTTGGTCATCACAACCCAAATATCTTCCAAATGCTCTTATCAAGATATCCGAACTCTTGAGAAATACCAGTTAATTTTGCCTCAATTTGGCGATATAGAGTAGAATAGAATAGAACAGCATAACATAACGTGGCATAGCTTAGTATGGCATGGCATAGCATAGCATAGTGCAGCGTAGTGTAGCATAGTATAGCGCAGCATAGTGTAGCATAGCATAGCTACGGCTGGAAGGGGCCTACAACAATCATCTAGTCCTGCAAACATACAGGATGCAATAAGAAATACCTTGAAGCATAGACAGGGAAGCTGAGTCACCAAGAGAATAAGTAATGTAAGGATCCTCAGCAAGTGATGTGTGTCTCTGTTCTGACCACAGAGATTCCATTTCCCTTACCTCATCACAGAGTTACTCCCCATCTTGAGCCTTGACCTCCTGAGAAAAAGACTTTAAGTCCCGATTCCATCTCTGTGGAAGCCATCTCTGAGGGCCATGGGACAGGGAGTGCTTTTTCTATTTTATACATTTCGAACATGGTGCCTTACTGGTGCGAATCTTTTTCCCAGCCACCTGGAAATGAGCGCATTTGTGTTTCCAAAACTGGAGGGTAGAGTGATAACGCAGCCCTCCTCATCTATCAGCATAATCTTGGCTGATATCTCAGGATTCAGAAAAATATATGCCTCCATGTGAACTCACAGTTGGTGTGCTTGCATTAAGGCACATTGTGGAATTCTGACAAATTCTTTTGGTTTAGTTTTTTTGTTAGATTTTGTTGCTGGTTTTTTGCTGTTGCTTGATTATGAGAGTTATTAAGGGTTGCAAGCTACAGTATCCATGCACTAGCTTGAATGACTGGCATTCAGGGTGCCTCCATCAAGACTAGGAAATAGTTTAAATTGAATGAGATGGATTTTTTCTTTGTCATTTTCAGTTGATTGCACTTTACATGAATATTTTGGCTATAGAATAATTTGTTTTGCAGATATTTTCCTCTCCTTCTCCCTCTTGTTCCTTAAAGATGTAAAGAAAAAGCATAGAAAATTGAGAAAGGCTGATTTTCAGGAAGAGACATTCAATGACATCTGCTAATAATAGATTATTCTGGAGTTTTTTGAAGCTGAGTTAAGTATCACTTTAATTTCTTCCTGCCAGACTAATTCCCAGGTTAATTGCTTCTCCCACGGCACTCAGAAGAGGAGTGGGAGTCCTGTTTATCAAAGCGCAAGAAGAGGTGGGGCAGAGACTTCATCATTTCTGTCTCTCAGGAAGCACTGTAGCATCACAGGTCAATGCAGTCCTATTTTGAAATGCCTTGACATTTTCAGATCTGAGTTTTACACTGAAAATCAGCATTTTGATCTGAGCAGGTGTAGAAGAGTGATGCAAAAAACAAAACAAAACAAAACAAAAAGCCAACAAAAAAACCAACCAAACCATAAACTTAAAAACCCTCAAAAAGAAGAAAAAAGAAAAAAACCCTCAGAAAAACAGAAAACGGTTTGTAACAATAGAGCTAAGCAGAAAACACCAAAAAAGTCAGTTTAGAGCCATTTCCTCCCAGAGCAGAAATTTCTCATGGAGCTGTGTCCTGGTTTTGATGTACACTTCAGTGGTAGTGCCCAAGACTAAGAATGCAATCCTTTTGTCCCAGACCTAAACTGCTCACAAAAATAATTTGTAAAAAATGTACAAGCCTTGTACAAGCCACTTGCACAAGGAAGGGTGCAAGAAAGTATTGCACTACAAAGCAGTAGCTGTAGAGCTATCCCCAGATAAGGGACAGAGGCTGCCAAGGCCACTGCTTGGGAAGCACTGCTGCAAGAACTGAGGCCTTCAGCAAAGGGCTCGTTATTCTCATTCTTTGCCATCTATAGGGCTGCCTTTGGAGGGTTTTCCTGTAAGAGCACTCTGATGAACCCTATTTCTAGAATGTCACCTGAGAGTAAGGACAACATTTAAGAAATCTGTGTGTTTCCACAGGCCTGGAATTTGAGCTAAACCCATTTTTCCTTTGAAATAAAATTAGGGCTTTTCTGCAGGGCCACACATTTCACAACACCTGACATAATGTTACATTTTGGGCAGATAACATGAAATAAGACAAATACTTTTCTAAGTGGGCATCAGTGGTGCTTTGCATGTTTTGCCTTATGATTCACTAAGCAACTTTAGAAACAACAGCTTATGCCCTATAATACCTGAAAAAAACCCAGTAAAATTAAATTACTGGGGGGACAGAGAAGAGGCTCATACTTGCATGATGTTTCTCTAGCAGCTTGCCTATGCTGCCTATATATGTGAATCACTCCTATATATGAATCACTTCTTCTCACAAGTTTCCTTCAGATATGCCTGCGCACAAGTCATCCTCAGATAAACTGGACCAATGCTTTCCAGCAAATCTCCACTTCTCCAAAATAAGCTGTGCATGCACTTTTACCACTCAGCAAATTAAATGTAATGAGGAAAGCTCCCAGTGTTTTCCTTAGGTGAAGAGCACAGATAATTATTGTAGGGTAGCTGATATCCTGGGAAGTTCTGTTTTACACTACACATCACCTATTAGGTTGCTTTGGCTTTGGATTATTCCAGTTTAGCTTAAACCCATTGCAAAGCAGATTGAATAAAATGGGGGAGAAGCAGAAAATGAAGATGAAATTACCTGTGAATAGTTGATTTTTTTCAAGTAGAGATATGTACTTAGACCTCACTTGGCTGTAGGCGTGTTCCGTGGTCCTCGTTCATGACCTCCAGAGGACTTATACCTTTCTCATCCTCTACTATATCTGACATGATGCTCTTTCTGTCCTCTGATGTAGTTTGTGATTACTAGCTGAATTACCTAGCCACACCAGAACATACTGGTCTGAATTAAGGCTTTGACAAATGGGTTAAGGACATAAGCAGTTTTGCAGAAAATAGTTCTAGAAAGCCTTTATCCAGTGGAAGAAATTAGACGACCGAAAATGTACTGCTTGAAGTACTTAGTCACATAAACTCAGTTAGATAAAGTGAAACACACAATGGTGTAACAACAGAAGCCTTGATTGTGCCAGCTCTTCCATCCCGCCTCTTACCATTATTAGTTTGCTTATCCTAAAATATTTTGCAAATCTTAAATGATGTGCCCACATGAATGCGTCTCTGGCAGACACACGTCTCATCACTGCGTATTAGAAGCAGAAAAGAAGAAAATGAACTCAGTGCCAATGGTTTATGTTTGGACCCATCCTTCCTCTCCTCTCCCTCAGTGCTCTGAGCCAACAGGATGCATTTCCACAAGGTACTTTTCACTTACCAGTATTAACTGTAGCTGCACAGAGGAGAATGCAATCCCAGCATCAGCAGCTGTTTTCCATATCATTAGTTGTACTACCAGTTGATGCTCAAAATGTCTAACTGCACCTTGATCAGAATGTGACTAATATTTGCTTTTTAGCAAGGCAACTGTCTTTAATGAAACTTTAAAGACAATTAGTGAGTCAGTGTGTCAGTGAGTAGCCTTTGCACATCTGAAGAGGAGTTAAAATCTTGCCTGTAGTGTAGTAAAAGGAAAGGGTTTAATGGCCCCAGAACAGTCTTCAATTGCCTCCATTTTGTCTTGCAAATTTCTTTGCAAGTGTAGTGATCTGGTTCCTTAAAAAATAAAGCTGAATAAGTTTTCCAGCAACAACATTTGATTCACGAATGAGTCTGCGGCTTGTGGGAATATAACCTTTCACAGAGAACTGCTCCTTGCTGGGACTGCCAATGCTCTTCCAGGTAGTCCCAGAGAATGATAAAATCCTTTAGACTGGAAAAGATCTTTAAAATCATCTACTACAACCATGACTCAGTAGGATTAAAGGGGGATAAAAGAAAGGTAGTAGATTAGCATAACCTGCCTTTAACCTATGAAAGTAAAATGCTTTGGTGCAGTATGTGTCATTTTGACACAGGTCAGTTTTGTCTTCTGCCCTTACTCTACCTGCAAATGAACATATGGTGTCTAGAAGAGAGATGGATATAAAAGGACATATGAGCTCTTAAAATTCATTCAGGCCTAGCTTTATGGCTAGATAAATATATTGCCACTGTTGACATGATTTAATTATTTCAGGTGGAAATTAACTGGAATGCAGTTTCTGCAATACTAAACCCATTCATGCAAACTGAAAAAATCTGGACTCTGATGGTGTCTTTCCCATACATGCAGCTTCAGTGTGTGTCGTGCAAGTTTAGGAAAAGAAGCATATTCATTTTCTTGCAAGATTCTCTGCTGAGGAATTGGGTATCTCATATGATTATGCCTTTTAAAAGAAATGTGGTTAGGTCACATTTTAAAATACTTCTTTTTCTTTCTAATTTCTTTCTTCTTTTCCTTTTTTTTTTTTTTTTTTTTTTTTTTATTTAT
>NDXB01003855.1:81456-120318 GCA_002631895.1 Agapornis roseicollis
CTTTTTTTTTTTTTTTTTTTTTTTTTTAATAATTCAATTAAAGAAAAAGACCTATTATATGGCTGGGGTTCTTTTACTCTTTAGTTTTTCCCTTTTCAACATGGAAGTACTAAATCACTAAGCCTGCGCCTCCCTTAGTTGCAGCAACACTGGGTAAGAATAAAGTGTAATTATTATTAGCACTTCAGCAGGAGATAGGAGAATTGTGTCTCTGACAAAGAAATCCTTTATGTAACACCACTTGTCAATGTACATTTTGAACAGATATTTCAGAAAAAGAAATCAGATACAAAGCTGAACTGTTAACTAATAATCCTTTTCTAAGTTGCTCCCTTTTGACGCTCCTATCTTCTGCACCATCACCTTGCAATGCTTCTGGAGGTAATACAGGAAATTATAGCCTAGAAGAGCCTGTATTTCTAGTGTAAAAAAACCCCCAGACAGTTCCTTTATAAAAAGAAAGGCACTGACCCAGTTATCCCAATTTTAATTATTTATTTCTTTTTCCCCAGACTAGTTTTGAGTTCCCACCAGCGAAAAATGGAGTGAATGTGAGTCTTGTGCTCTAAGTGTCCAAAATGTAGAATTGCCACTGATTTTTAGTTTTTTCCTAGCTTGCCAGTATAAAATCTGAAGAAGAAACTGCGGTTGTTACATACAAGCAGGCACCCACCTGGCACATCTATTTGTTTTACTTCTGCTAGATAAGCTTTTGTTTTGACTTCTAAAGCCACAATACCCCCATGTGAAGCTGGAGAGGAGTAAAATGTTATTGCTCAGAAGCTTGGAGGGTGCTACACACAGCTGTGGGAGCAGTTTCAATAATCTGCTGCAGTATGAATTCAGCTGGGATTACTTCCAAAGCAATTTAAAACATGAACATGGTTGGAAGCAGAATTTTCTTTCTTTGGAAAGGAACCTTTTTTACATTTTTTTAATGGCTAAATTGTTATTCCCCCATGTCATGGTTTAAGCCCCTAAAATATTAGCACTGTCAGAAAAGAGAGAAAAGCATCAAAGCAAAAACAAGCATCTGGGGATTAGAAAAGGATGCTATTTGCCCCGTCCAACCTGGCCTTGAGCACTGCCAGGGATGGGGCAGCAGCAGCTTCTCTGGGCAACCTGTGCCAGGGCCTCACCAGCCTTACAGTAGTGTTGAGTTCCGGGCATAAGTGATCTGAGGGCTGTTTGCCTTCTCTGGTATTTGGAGCCTGGTCTCCTGCAGCTCAGACAGAGAAGCCTCATGTGCCTGCTTCTGCTCAGCTGGGCTCTAGGCCCCAGGAGGTCTGCCTGGCAGCTCTGGCAATGGCTGGGCAGGGAGCCCAGAGGAGAAGGGGTTGCTGTTGCACACATCTCCCCTGCATAAAACTACATCATCCCCAGGTGCTCAGAAGCCAGATGCCACCATCAAAATGTTGGGTGAAAAATCAGTATTTCCCCCTCTCTGCTTTTCTTCCCTTCTTTGAAAGTAGGAGTTCTTTTATGGATCTCCTGACATCGTTTTTTCCAGACTACTTGCTTGTAACTCTGAGGTCAAATTAAAAAAATTGAGTTAGATTTTTTTTTTCTTTTCTAATCACATTACTCCAGAAAGAAAGAGTGTTTTGATCTTAGAGATAAGACTGGCAGAGTTGGTAACAGTCTTGTTTTTATAAGGTCCCTGCCATTATTGTCCCTTCACTGTGGCAGAGAGCACGCCACAATGTATTAAGAAAGTCCCAAATATTATTTGCAGGCAAATAACAGAGAAGAGAGATCAAAAGTGACTTTGCTCTCAGCAGCAAAACAAAAATATGGAAAAAGAAGCCAAATATCCAGACACCCGGGCCCCTGCCTTCCCACTGGGCCATAAGCAGATCACCACATTGCTCTTTATCAAAGAGACCTTTGTTTTTTATTTAGAAGAGAGAAGATGCTAACTGTCTCTCTGAGGTTTGCTTATGTTTTCATTTCCCAAACTCTGTATGGTGATAAACGTCTCCAGCTTCCTATTTCTGGAATTCTTGTTGCAGCGGTGGGAAATTGCTCTAAGATGTATTGAGCTGCTGTTCTTATGCGGAGCTGTTCTTGCCTTGAAAAGAAAAAGATAAACAAACAAAGAGGAGGAAAGATTAAGTGTTTGACTTTGCAAGGCATAAGTACACAGTGATGGTTTCTGTGCCTGCTTTCCTTTTATTGAGTGGAGGTTGCCCAAAGCAAGGGCAGGAAACAGGCCATGTGCTGTAGGTGACATCAGTACCAAAAATCTGCATCTGGGAGAGCTGAAATTAGAGAACAGGGAAATATGTCTGCTCCCATGGCAGGCAAAACCGTATTAATGAGGCTCAAGACATCTGCTGGGACCAGGGTTGGAAACTGAAGACAGAGAGTGATTATCTGTGGGATGAACATTCTGGGGGTCTGTGCCTGGGTGAGGGTTGCTGAGTCACGTTCCAGTGCAGGAGGTTTTGCTGAGTCATTGTTCAAGCAGCTCTTGTTCCTCCTATGCCCCAGCAATTTAATTACACAGGGCTCCACCAGAGCTCTTTTTTTTTTTTTTTGGCTTTCTCCCACTTTTCCTCCAAAGTCTAGCAGTCTTCCAGAAGCAAAAGACCGAATTTTGCACTGTCATCACATGGCCTCATTGCATCTTTCCTGTTTTACTAAAGAATCAGCAGAGGAAAATTTGCCAAAAGAAACAAGTGGGTCTTGTGTCATATTGTGCATTTGAAATGTTCAGCGAACACTGTGTGTGCCACAACAAAAGGTCAGCAAGGAGGCACGGGCTCATGGCTCTTCATTATTGAGGGTGACTTTAAAAAGGGGAATTAGTCTGTTTAAATACACAAATGGTTTCCAGCTTAAAGGTTCACAGAAGCAAACAAGATCTCTAACAGAGGCCATCCATGACCAGAGTTACTGCATCGGAGAATCGCATGTGGCCTCCCCTCACCTGTATCACTGAGCAAGCATGATGGGATTCACACAGTCATAGAATCATAGGATCAACTGTGTTGGAAAAGACCTTCAGGATCATCCAGTCCAACTGTTACCCCAGCACTGCCAAGGCCACCACTGAACCACGTCACTAAGGGCCTTTGTCTATACGGTTTTTGAACACTTCCAGGGACAGCAACTCCACCTGACCAGGGACAATGACTGATCTGAGCAGACTGTTCCAATACCTGATAGTCCTCTCGGTGAAGAAATTTTTCCTGATATCCAGTCTAAACCTCCCCTGGTGCAGCTTGGGCCCATTATCACTTGTCCTTTCACTTGTTCCTTTGGAGCAGAGACCAGCCACCTCCTGGATCCATCCTCCCATCAGGCAGTTGTAGGGAGCAATAAGGTCATCCCTGAGCCTTCTCTTCTCCAGACTAAACACCAGCTCCTCTGGTTGTTCCCTATCACACTTGTGCTCCAGGCCCTTCACCAGCTCCATTGCCCTTCTCTGGATCCGCTCCAACACCTCAATGTCTCTCTTGGAGTGAGAGGCCCAATATTGAACACAGGATTGCAGATGTGGCCACACCAGTGACCAGTACAGGGGGATGATCACTGCCCTGACCCTGCTGTTGCTGATACAGGCCAGGATGCCATCAGCCTTCTTGGCTGCCTGGGCACAAGCTGGCTCATGTTCAGCTCTGTCAGTCAGGAACTGCAGGTGCTTTCCCATGAGCAGCTTTCCAGCCATTCTTCCCCAAGCCCAGAGTGTTGCATGGGGTTGTTGTGACCTTGTTGAACCTCATACCACTGGCCAAAGCTCTTCAAGGTAGCCTGTCCAGATCCCTCTGCAAGAGCCTTCCTATCCTCCAGCAGATCAACACTCCCATCTAGCTTGGTGTTGTCTGCAAATTTACTGT
This sequence comes from Agapornis roseicollis, assembly GCA_002631895.1. Classification (NCBI taxonomy): domain Eukaryota; kingdom Metazoa; phylum Chordata; class Aves; order Psittaciformes; family Psittacidae; genus Agapornis; species Agapornis roseicollis. The sequence continues at coordinate 85,299 of NDXB01003855.1, forward strand.
GGGTCAGTTGTCATCTTGGTGAATGCAGCTTTGCAGCAAAACGTACAACCCATCCAGAAAAGTGACCTTCATTCCCAGGGGTTATTCTCTTAATAAGGACCTACTGACTGTGTGTGAAGGCAGCTAAAGCTGACCAAAGTGCCTTTCTGAAGGAAGGTATGCTGAAGTTTAGGCAAACTGAAGTTTAACTGTGCAAACTTGAAACAAAGCTTGTACAACACACAGATTAGTATTTCATGGGTTTAATGATGCTCCAGCTGCTTTGCATGGCTGTAGCAGTCCAATTCACTCAGTTCTGAGTAAACGTGCATCATCTGATTCAGAAGTCTGCAAAGTGTGTTCATATTGAACCGATGCAGCAGGATAGCAAAGAAGGTGTAGGGAGAATTCCAGGGCCAAATTCTATCTCAAATTGCAGGATGCTGTCTGCAGCATCCTTGAGAGATTTCAGATGTGTCTCCTGGGCTGAAACTGGGCAGGAAACAAGAAAACATTGTAAATAGAGAACTCCTGGTTCTCTGCACTTCCATGGCAACACAGCAAAGCCTTGTGTGTGGCCCAGGTCACTCTGACCATTCTGTACTTGAAAACAACACATGCTAGCATTTCCATTAAAAGACACTCCTGCCCTCCCTTCCTCCTGAATATCTACGCAATCAACCAGGTAAAGAGATCAGTCAAGCAGAAAATAAACCATTATAGCCTGTATTGCTCCTTTGGGTGGTTTGCTCAATGGCCACAGCAACCCTGGGGTTGGTGTGGGAGGCATGGAACAGGGGAGCAAGCAGCAGAAATTCTTTACACAGCTCTACTAGCTTGTGCAAAATATGAGTGTAAGTGACATTGCAGCTGGAGACACCCAGTCTGCAGATGAAACCAGGAGAGGCTGAGCATTCCTTGTGCCTGCTGTAGGCTGGTGCATCCTGAGAGCCACCTAGCAAACACCCATGGATGGGGACATCGCCCCTCATCACTTCTCTGACAGTCCAGATGTCTGCTGGGGCTCTACTGCTAACACTGAGAAGCTGCTCAAGCTGCCACTGTCCAGGGCAAAGGGCTGCCCAAGGCACAGCCAGATCATCCTGGCTGGAATGCTCCTGTCATTGGGTGTCAGCCCATTTTCAAAAACAACAGGGGCAGCTGCTCTGCCCCAGCCAGTGTCACAGCCTGGGGATTGACCTGCATGGTTTTACTGTGTAATGATGAATGTTGTCTACAAGTCTGTTTCATATGATAATTCAGGGTTCTTCTTTGTATTATTTGCTGGGCAGGTATTTTTAAACACTTACTGGTAATGCCAGATTTTTTGTCTATTGTGTATCTGAAATTCTCTGCTTCTCTGATCTGATAGATAATTTCAGTAAAATCTTAAAACAAAGCAATAACCAAAACTTGCCTTCTTGCAGACCATAACCGTCACCCATACTACGTCTTTATCAAATGTAGAATAGCTGGCCTAAGATAAAGAGCTCTTTCTTCTTTTAAAAACCACAACCAGTATGATATAACCAGAATCATAATTCACACAATGGCTCCACGAAGAAACTCATTTGACCTTTTTCCAGCTTCCCACATTATCAAGAGTATGCACCTCTGCAACGTGGGGTTTTCATTCCTACCCCTTTGAGATGATGGGTATTTACCAACTGCTTCCTCATTGGCTGTCAGTATGTTGGAATAACAATAGGCAACAAGGAGAAAAAGGTTTGGGGCAATGCTAGAAAACCCTGTTGATGGCTGAGAGTTGCTTATGTAATGTTTATAGGGCTATCTCCTAGAAATAAATGCTTACAGGCTGATTCCTTTTCCAAAGCAAAATAAGGACTTGCCTTCAGCAATGGAGCCACAACTTCTCCATTTTCAGGAGCTTAGCTCTTGCCAGATGCTCCACACCTGAGGCTTCTGGGCTGACTGGGTGTAGGGACACACAAAACCTTTTGGAATTAGACCCTGTCTTTCACAGCAGAAAAGCAGCACCTGAACAGTGAAATGCAGGCTGTCGTTCACATAAACTTGTGGATTTCTCTTTGAAGGAGTCAGTATTTAATTTTCCCACTAGCCCTGGATTTTGCATTTCTGTTGGCTCATTAAGCCTACCGTTAATGTGGCTCCCTGTGCCTCTTCTCCTCTGTTAACAAGTATAGCTTTGGTGCTTTAGTATAGATAGGAGGTCACTGTTAAATCAGACTAATTGCTTGATTATTAAAACAAACGTTCTCAAAGTAAAAGCTGAAAAGAATTTAATTTTGTTCTCTATTTGCTTAAGATCTTTCTGTTTGAGTATGCTTTCCTCTGAGAAAAGCAAGGTATGTTTGCCAACAGCTGAGTTTAGCAAACACAATTTGTTCTTTCTATTAGTTTTGTGCATTGCTGTCTGTTTTCACAGACCATACACAGTAGGCAGTCTCCAGCTGGTTACTATTATTGAGCATTTGTAGGTGAAAACTTCCTAAGCTATGCAGCATATTCTGCAGTCTGACAATACACTTATGAAAGGCAGCATCTAGTCTACTGAATGCCTCAACCATAGAGGCCAGAAAAAAAAAAATAAGCTATTATGTTAAACACAAAACAATCTATTCCAGAGCTTTTAAAGCAGTTGGGTCATTTAAACCTAAGTGCTACAGTCTCTAAGCAAGATGAACTTCCAGTATTTTTGCTGTATTAACTTCCACTATATTCACTATATTATCTTCCGCTATATTCAAATTAGTATTAAGCATCATGTTATCTGCTCATGAATGATACTTTTTTGCACTTTTTTTTCCCCTTTGTTAGGACTTTCATAAACTGAACTGGTCATGCCAACATCTCCCAAACCAAGCCATGTGTGAGGAGGTTTGTCCCATTCCTGGTATGAAATATCAGCTGTTGCAGCACTCATTCTTTAGCTACCTAGTTTTTTCCATAGCATGTAAAGCAAATGATGATTATCTTTGAGTACATACACAATTTTTTTTTTCTCCATGTGCTGAACAAACCCTGCTTTTATGAATCCAGGAGTTAAGGGTCCTGTGCTGCTAAATTTCTCTTCCAATGCTCCAAGTTAGCGACTAGAGTAGAAAAAGGTAATCTTTTAAATACAAGCCAATGATAACATAGACATGATGTTATTGCAGGCATAATGAGCAGCAACATGAGAAATCCTGAAGCAAAATCCCAGCTAAAAAAATACCTACACCTTATATGAAAAACATATTAAGCAAAAAACCGATAGTCCTTTAACAGGGACATCAAGATGACACCTCCTTTGCCCCATCTTCCTAACCAGTCTGTAGACTCAGCTTTGCTCTCTGTAGGTGCTGCAGCTTTTGGATAGGTGCTAATACTCCCAGAGTATCTCCTGCTCCATGCCAACCAGCTGTAGATGTACTGCACCTTTCCCAGATACAGAAAATCCAATATATCAGAAAGCCCCGTTCAGGAATGCGTGGGTCTGCAGCTTGGCTTTCTTATGTTTCACTGCTGATTTTTTTTTTTACGTGACCTTTATTTGAAGCTTCATCTCTCACTAGTCAAATTCATAGCAACTCTGGTCATTTTCAATAATTACTTTTTTGTACCAAATCCTCCCCAAAAAGATAGATAAATTGACAAATACTTTCAAAATATGTTGCACAAATGGGTCACCCTGTTGTTCAAGGATGTCAGCATATTCCAGGTAAGCACATATTCCATGTGGGATGGTGATGGCTTTGTTTAGTAATGGGCAACTGGAAGAGCCAGGGCAAAACCACCGAAGGATGTGACCAGATCACACAGGCAATTTGGAATCAACCTCTTGGCACTGTTATTTCATTTTGGTGAGTGGCAACTGGTATGCTCAATCAAAAGCAGTATGATTGAATATGATACTAGAAATATTCCTGAAAGTAGCCAGGTGACCTCCCCCTATTTGTGTGGGGAGTGAAACAAGGGGGGTACAGAATTACAAAATAAAATGTAAAACCCTTTAGAACTAGTCTTAAGTAATGTTAAGTTTGGGTTTGTAACATTAGCATTGCTTTGTAACATGTAACATTAGCTGGCTTTGTAACAGTAGCAATGGAAAATTACTGAGATGCATGATACATAGAAAAAAAATAGAGAGCAGTTGGAAAACATAACAAAATTCTTTGTATAAGATAAACCGCTGTAGTTGGCGTAGTTTTAGGTCCTTATGAGCTTAGTACAAAAATAAGTGTGAAAAAANGAAAAAAAATAAAGAGCAGTTGGAAAACATAACAAAATTCTTTGTATAAGATAAACCGCTGTAGTTGGCGTAGTTTTAGGTCCTTATGAGCTTAGTACAAAAATAAGTGTGAAAAAAAACAGGATGGAAAACAGGACAGAGGGATAAGGAGTGTCTGGGAACTGCAGGTGTCCGGGATGGGCTACAGTTAAACTAACTGATAAGTAGGAGGCTAGGAGGTTTATTATGTCTCTGGTGCTAACGAACCAATTAGACTGGCATAAACATCTACTGCGCGTGCTTCAGAGGCTGCCAGGAGTGATGAAGATTGTTGGAAGAAGTCAAGGACCCTCAGAGACCCCTACCACAATTCTGTACGCATGCGGGGAGCTTTCTGGAAAATGATGTGATCCATACGTAGCCTCATGAATATGCATGTATGTCCAGGGACTATATAAGGATGGCTTGTGTGGCAATACGGGGACACACGTTAGGAGGAGTTATCCCCCGTGTCTCCCGGCGCCGCAATAAAGAATACCTGCTTGTCAGCTCGAAAACTTTGTTGGCAAGTTTGTTCCTGGAGTTTTCTCCGAATCAGGAGGAAGAGCTGTGTGAGCATGGGGAGACATCCCATACTACACACAGCTCTTGCCATCCCCTCTGGACACACTATGGCCCTGCCAAAGGTTGGGAATCAATCTGCTTTTCCAGCAAGGAAATTCTGCGGGTTACTCACAGCTTGTGCTAGCAGTGCCAAATTGTTAAGCACAAGCCTGCTGGTGAACCTGTCCTCCTGCTTTTCTCAGCTAGTGTTGGTGTTGTAGAGAGACAATGTTTTGGCTGTGCTTTTGAGTAAATTGCCATCTGTTTCTGAGCTTGGGCAGCATGTGAGAGATGGCACAAACCAGCTCTACACATGCCATGGATCCTCTGTGCCAGTGACAGTATTATGCCCCAGGATGTGCTACTGTGCATACTGCAGAGTGGCATGAAGTTGGCCATTGGCCTTTCCCTTTTCCACTGGGACACCCTGGGCTGTCCATGAGCCACCTCTCTGTAATGGGCAGCTAAAAGGAAAAGAAGAAAAGCATCAGTACTGCTCATGGCTCTCTGCACCAATTCATGCTGTAGTGTCGAGGTGATTCATAGCATTTCAGTGCAAGGGCATGAGAAACAGGAATGAGAAAATTTGACAAACCTCAGTTTAGGAGGGGAAATTCCTGTGTATTGAATCCACTGAAAATCCATGAGGAATTAACACTAGAAACCTTTCTGTAAAAGACAGGGATCATGCACCCTAAACTGTCCCATCAAAAAAGTGACCCCTGGTTGCCCTTGCATTGTGCTGTGGCACTGCAGCTTGAGCTCCACAATGACACATCTCCCACAGGATGGGCAGCATGCAACCCACTGCAAGGAATACACTGTTGCTCGCAGCTGTGTTGCACAACCCACCCTTTTGCAGCAAAAGTTGTGCATCTTTAAGTACCGAAAAGAGTTTTAAGCAACTTCAAGGTCATTTTTGCCTCAGGAATGAATAAGTAAATGATGGTTTTTAACATAATTAATATGGTTTGAAGCCAACAGAAAAAGTGAATGCCATGAGCCGCTCTGCTTCTCTGTTGCTGAAAACTCTGCTGTGTGTTGGCCCCTGCCAGTCCCTGACAGCCCTCCTTTATTGAAAAACCTACTCCATGCTTCACTCATTTGGAAAAAAAACCCCAAACATTTAACTTAACAGAAGCATGAGCAGACACCCAGGAATGTATACATGTGCGAGGTACATGCATATCTCCTAGTACAATGCATGTGCACCTCATAGCACAACACTCCGTTGTTCCCCACAAATGATAAATGTCGCTCTCCTGCCACGAGATAAAACACCGTTCTTTCCCCAGATCTGTGTTTTCTAATGGTACAAGTTATACAGTCAGCTCTGGGGCCTCAAACAAGAGGGCTCAGGAGCTGCTGGAGCAAGTCTGGACCAGGCCATGAAGATGTTGCAAGGGCTGGAGCAGATCTGCTCTGGAGCCAGGCTGAGAAAGCTGGGCTGGCTCAGCCTGGAGAAGAGAAGGCTCCTTAAGGGGAGACCTTAGAGCAGCTCCAGTGCCTGAAGGGGCTACAAGAAAGCTGGAGAGGGGCTTTGGACAAGGGTCTGTAGGGACAGGACAAGGGGGAATGGCTTTAACCTGACAGAGGGGAGACTGAGATGAGCTCTTAGGCAGAAGTTCTTCCCTGTGAGGGTGCTGAGGCGCTGGCACAGGTTGCTCAGAGAAGCTGTGGCTGCCCCATCCCTGGCAGTGGCCAAGGGCAGGCTGGAAGGGGCTTGGAGCAACCTGGTCTAGTGGAAGGTGTCCCTCTCCATGATAGAGGGTTGAACTGGGTGAGCTTTAAGGTCCTTTCCAACACAAACCAGTCTTGGATTCTATGTTATGCATGATAATTTTCAAAGATCAATGTCTACAAACTGATGGAAAGTCCTGAAAGCAAAGTTTGTTAACAATTTAAGCTGATTTAGCTCTCCATTCAGTAATGATATGTGCCAAAATTGATTTTTTCCATCAAATTGTGTATTTATTATGAGCACTATATTTAATTTGGCATTGGAATTTAGGCTGCAGTTTGTCGCAATCCACATCAATAGGAAGGGACGAACATGAAAACCTGTCTTAACGATTTAATAATTATTATTCCTCCTTCAGCAACTGGGGAGGTTATTCTACTACCTGTGACCATGCAAAAGGTAACCTGTTGCACAGGAGTCTGCCAGATGTGCTACCCTTGTGCAAAGGGTCTGCAAAATTGGAGGTGTCTAAAGGCAAACACAGTCCTCCATGTCCCCTGAAAGATAACTCATGTTTTGCACAGGAAATTGCTTAATTATGAAATAAAATTTTTGGGATCACTCCCTGAAGAGTACTATCTGTAACCAGCATGAAGTTCCTGATAAAGAAGAAAAAAGGGTTTGGATTGTGAATTATTTTAGCCTGATATTTCTCTGTGCATTTTGGGTCAGAAATTTCATGCCTCACTTGGAGTTAGTCCAGAACTACAACCATATTGGAAAAAACAGGTAACTGGGAGAAAAGGTTCTCAATGTATAAAAGCATGAATTATTTGGGAATGATTGAGACTTTCTTTAAAAAAGTCTATGCCACCTGCTGACATTCTTTGAAGAAAACTTTAGGGTTTTCATGTGTTTCTCAATGTATAACCTCTGTGTAAGACTAGTACTTCACAAGCTAAGGCATTTCAGTACAATTTTACCACTACAGAAACCATAACAAAAGCACTTATTTCCTGGGGGCTGCTGCAATTCAAGGACTGATCCTTTGTGGCACCCAAGCTAAAAATTCAATGTCAGACTGTCTCTTTGACACGCATTTCTTGCATGAACAGTAAAGGTTATACAATGATGTATCTGTCTTAACTTATAAATGAGTGATTTCATCTTTCCATGGCTTTATCACTCATATCAGAGAAATACTAGTGGACACAGTATGGAGAACCTTGAGAAGTCCCCCAGACTTTGCTTCCCATCAGGATGACTCTCGTGGGACTGCTGTGGATATGGTGCTCTGAAGACAAGCACAGGAAAGTTGCATGTTTTCCAAACCTCTGAGCATTCTCATTGGTTTTTTGAGAAGTCTCCTGTTATGGTCAATACCATTCTTGGATTTGCTGCTCAAAATATGGCGCTTCAGTCCCAGTGAGACCAAATAATCACTTCATGTGTTACAGAATATGATTCAGTTCATGCATTCCACTCTACAGGTATGACTGTTATTCCCATACCCTTCACATTACCCTATTTGTTCTGTTGGCTTAGCAGCAACAGCATTTAAATGTCATTTGAAATAATCTATTCAGGAGTCAGCAATGCATGTTGTCCATGCAGTTACTATATCCCACATTCTACAGCAAAGGCAACTTCAGCAAAGCATAGTGTGAGAAGCAGACAGTCAGGAGGGACCTGGGAATTTCTGTAAGGATTACAGAATTAGACATGGGAAATGTAGTGAATATAGCTGCCTATGGAAAGTGTAACGGATGGTGCACAAAGGGCACGGGGACAACCACTTGCTAGGGTTAATTCCAAAGTGTGAAATTAATACTGTCTTGCATGACGCCAAACATATTTCAAGCCTTTTCTGGACTGCTTTATTTGGACATAATATTTGCATCTGAAAATGCTGCAGACACAGGAAGAAAATTAAGAACAAACATTTATTCAAAATGGAGTATAGGTTTCTGGGAAGACAGATCAGAGCTTTTCTATATTCATTTTAATAGTAAGTAATTGGGAAAAGTGGTAGATGTACACAGAATGAAAATGGGGTAAACTAGAAGGGAAGAGAAATCTTTATTCAGTAAGTGCAAAAGCAGGATCATTTTCAGTCTTTGTCCTCAGGCACGCTTAGCACATAATATGCTACATATTTCAGTGTGGGTATTACTCCAAAAGGTATTATTTGAGAAATGCCTGGTTAAAAATTGGGAAGATAGGATAGAGGATAGAAAAAAATGTAAGGAATAGCAAAGAAAAAGAAGCAAGATCATGTTTTTCTGCATTTCAAAACCTAGAGGTTTCCAATTAAATTGCAAACAGAAAAACTGGTTTACAGTGCTAGAAGTAAACACCTTTAGAAGCAATCAACAAATAAACTATGAAAATCATTACTACAGGACACCAATCAAGAAAAAACCTGCAAGGAGGAGAATGCTATATATGTAATATTACATTAATATTAGGATAAAAACATGCAGATGATACGAATCTTGAAAATCCAAGGCAGAATACCTGATTTACTCAAGGAGAGGCACATCCTTCTCCTCCTGGGTTTCCACCCTGCTGCTCAAATCATGGGATGCTGTTTTCTGTCAGAAACAATGATGTCTCACTAAATGAATGAGCCTGTCTGAATTGCAGCTGCTGTACATCGGCTTTTATGAGAATGACAACAGGCAAATTTTTTTTACCAAGTGTTTTAGCACAGGTTAGCTGCAACAGAGATGCCACAATTAGGCCCAGTTAGACTTTTTAGAGCAAGGAACACAAAAGAAACAGAAAAACAGGCCTTCAAACCAATTATAACAGTCCTTATGTATTCCCATCCAGCCAAAGGTTTTCTGTGAGTGCACAGTAACTTTATCAAATATTTCTCATCATTTTGCATATAGCAAGAAACAGTGACTTTTGTCTTCATTTCATTATATGTTCAGCTGCCAGCCCCTTGATGTTAGTACCAGTCTTGGACACTTAAACATATTCTGAAAATAAGAGAATAAAATGTACACCAAAAATTGTACATTGGAATTGTTTAAACAAGGCAAGACTTTGAAAGTTACGCAGTTTATTTAGTGTATAGGATAAAAACTTTATGAAGTGAAACTTTGCATGTACAGCAATGCTGATTTTGAATATTTAATTATAATTTTTTTTCAAGGCAGTTACTTTAACTTTTAAAGCTTTCAGAGGAACTAGATATTTAAGTGGTTTGTTGATAAAATACCCTTTCAGCAAAGGCTGCCACAGAGCTTATATAGATCATTCCATATTTTTGCACTGAACTGCCTAATGAAAAGTTTTCACATCTTTATAACCCTGGATGCTGTTTATTTTGCTTAAACGAATAATGCAGAGCAATTTACAAGCTAACATACAGAATCTACAAATATACATGAGTTTGAAATCAGGCATGAGGAAAGTCAGGCAAAAGGTCATGCTGCATAGAAGTGTACAGAAGTGTCATATCTAACAGCTTAACTAGCCTTCTTGCAGAAAAAATAAAGACAACACTTTTATGTGCCAAATTGCTCTGACATATGCTGAACTAACCATGCCCCCAGATGGATAGGGTCCCTGCAGTAGGAGGAAATTGGGCCAGTCATTGTTTGCCCAGGATGCCTAATGCTGCATAATGCACATGGAGGTACCCACCAGCCATGTGGCTTCCTGGCATGGTGATGACCATGCTGGTAGAGGGCTGTGTAAAGTGCTGAGTCTTGGCCCTTGTTGCCAAGGCAAACCTGGTGTGCCAAACCTGTGGTCACTACAGCTCCCCTGGCACAAGCATGGCTCCAGCACATCCTTAACTCACCCCAACCTGCTGGTAACTGCATCTTCACTGGCACTGACAAGTAAAGCCTTGGCCCAAACTCCCTTTTCCTGCATGATCTATCAATATTGCTATCATCGAGGGCTGAGTGACTTCTCTGATTTTGCTCAATTTGTTTCAAACAGGAAATTAATTTTTTAGTTGCTCAGCATATTTTTAATTTTTATTTTGGGGAATAGTCCTGAATTAATTTTATCAGATTAGGGATTAACTTCTCTTATCTGTTGCAGAAGATGGTTTAGCACTGCTCACCTGGTGACTTTCTTACAGAACTATTGCACTCAAAGGCAGTGTGTTATACATTAAAAGCAAGTAAAGAAGATTCATGTTTCTTTAAAGACCTTCCATTCTATTTTCATTCTATAAAGCAAAGTGAGTAGAATAAAGCATATGAGAAAGTTAATTTTCACCCTGCAAGTTTTACTGAAGAATTAATGAAATACAGTAACTCAGAACTCAAAACTGTTCCAGTTTTCTGAGTTTCACTTTTCATTAGGTATACGTCAGTGTATTCACAGATATACAGTGTCCTCCTAAAAAATATAAAACCCCAAAAAGCAACAAAAACATGAAACCTGACTCTATTCCCTTTCACTCAGCCAACAATAAAGATAAATGCCAAGCAAGTATATCAAAGAAGGGAAATGTTCTAATACAGCTTGAATACCATTGTAAATGACTGCAGTTGTATTTCAGAAGTCAGGACAAAGAATTTTCTACCATCTGTTGACAGGTAAAAAAAAAAAAAGACAAAGAACAAAATAGAAAAATAATTTAGAATTTAGATCAGCATATTGTGAAAAATACTGTACAGGTAGTTAATGTATAGGTGATATTGAGGTCAATGAAAATTCAAAAGGAATTTAAACCTACCACAGGTTCAACTTCACATAGTTGAATTTGTACATATCAGTTCTCAGCTTTTGAGTGTGCATCTGCCTTAATGAACGCATGAAAATTCATGTGCACAGAAAAATGTGCATAAGTACTTTTAACTGCTTTTCATTAATATTGGGCAAAGAAGTATATTTGAAAGATCGTGGCAGTCAGGTGAAGTTCCCAATGGCTGAAAAAAGGGAAATATAACCCCCATTCTCAAGAAGGGGAAAATGGATGACCAGGGAATTACAGACCAGTCAGTCTCACCTCTGTGCATGGCAAAATCTTGGAGCAGGTTCTCCTGCCTCCATGCTGAGGCACATGAAAAACAACGAGGTGCTTGGTGACAGCCAGCATGGCTTCACTAAGGGAAATCCTGCCTGACCAATTTGGTGGCCTTCCACGATGGGGCTACGGAACTGATGGACAGGGGTAGAGCAGTTGATGTCATCTACCTGGACTTGTGCAAAGTGTTCAACACTGTCCCACACAACATCCTTTTCTCGAANCGATGGGGCTACTGATGGACAGGGGTAGAGCAGTTGATGTCATCTACCTGGACTTGTGCAAAGTGTTCAACACTGTCCCACACAACATCCTTTTCTCGAAATTGGAGAGACATCAATTTGATAGGTGGGACACTCGGTGGATAAAGAACTGGCTGGATGGCCACACACAAAGAGTTGTGGTCAATGGCTCAGTGTCCAACTGGAGACCAGTAACGAGTGGTGTCCCTCAGGGATGAGTGTTGGGATTGGTCTTGTTCGACATCTTTGTCGCTGACATGGACAGTGGGATTCAATGCACCCTCAGCAAGTTTGCCGATGACATCAAGCTGTGTGGGTAGGTGGATATGCTGGAGGGAAGGAATGACATCCAGAGGGACCTTGAGACACTTGTGAGGTGGGCTGATGCCAACCTCATGAAGTTTAACCATGCCAAGTGCAAGGTCCTACACCTGGGTCAGGGCAATCCCAGGCACAGCTACAGGTTGGGCAAAGAGGAGATTGAGAGCAGCCCTGCAGAGAGGGACTTGAGGGTGGTGGCCAATGAGAAACTTAACATGAGCCAGCTGCAGTTTGTGCTTGCAGCCCAGAAAGCCAATGGTATCCTGGGCTGCATCAAAAGGAGTGTGACCAGCAGGTCAAAGGAGGTGATCCTGCCCCTCTACTCTGCTCTCGTGAGACCTCACTTGCAGTGTTGTGTGCAGTTCTGGCGTCCTCAACATAAAAAGGACATGGGGCTGTTGGAACAAGTCCAGAGAAGGGCCATGAGGATGATCAGGGGGCTGGAGCATCTCCCATATGAAGACAGTCTGAGAAAGTTGGGGTGTTTCATCCTGGAGAAGAGAAGGCTGCGTGGAGACCTCATAGCAGCCTTCCAGTATCTGAATGGGGCCTGAAAGGATGCTGGTGGGGGGACTCTTCATTAGGGACTGTAGTGATAGGACAAGAGGTAATGGGTTCAAACAGAAACAGGGGAGGTTTAGATTGGATATAAGGAAGAAGTTCTTTACTGTAATGGTGGTGAGGCACTGGAATGGATTGCTTCAGGGAAGCTGTGAATGCTCCATCCCTGGTGGTGTTTGAGGCTGGATTGAACAGAGCCTTGGTTGACATGTTTGAGTGTGGCAGGGGGGCTGGAACTAGATGATCTTAAGGTCCTTTCCAACCCCAACTATGATTCTAAGTACATCTTTGTACACAAAACTATGCTAAGAAGCAGATTGGAGCCTGACATTATTACATGATTCTGACCATGCAATATGGTTACAAAAATGCTAATTATGAAGAAGACATTTTGATTTGTGTGGACAGTATCAGTATTTTGTACTCTTGTTTGAGAAGGAATAGGGAATTTATTCCAACAGAGTCCAAGCATCTTGATCCATATCCAGGAACAATCCCAGACTTCTTTACCAATCCTCAGCTCAACTGTGGGTACGATGTGATTTGGCTGGTCGTTCCTTGTCATTCACCAGTAAACTTCTTTCAAACTCCTCAGGGAATTTCCAGTCCTCTTTAGGGAGAAGTGGAATTATTGTTATTTACAGTCTTCAAAAGGAAGAAAAAAGGAAGAATGGTACAGATTGCTGGGGCACAGAAAGTAACTCTTTTCTCTCCAAGAGAATAAAGACCTCTGACACCTGCTTGCTTTTGCCTCAAGGTGATAAAGGGAAATGAATGTTTGCCAGAGCATCAGCAGTGACGTTAGTATACATGTACAGTGTTAATAAGTCAAAATATATAACGCTGCAAAGTGCTTTAAAGCAACCTGTCAAGGGAGTGTACTCAAGCTGTAATGCACAAAATTAAGTGATGAAATAGCCAATAAATGGCATATGGACAAAGCTCCATTTAAAGGACTATTCGTTCCATAAGTGTCTTTGCATGACTTCTGCACCCACTGGTGTTGTTGCAGCCCCTGTCCGAACTGCCAGCTATCTATGACATCTGTGCTCTCCCCATAGGCTATGGTTTTCCCTCTCCCCACATTTCATATCCAACTCCGTCTCATTAACCCCTTGCAATATCAAATTATAACACCTTTTTAAAACAGTGCAGATTCTTTTAAGGCCCCTTACTGAACTTTGAAAGTGACAGCAAATATTGTATAGATACATCATGCCAATAAAAACTACAGATGTCAGAAACCTCTTTAACCATAATGTTGTGTTGGATTCTGATAGCAGAGAAAAACAAAACAGACGTATGTCAGCATATACAAAAAAGAGGAAAAATCTAGAGGAAAATATTTAATTTAACATCTCTCTCAAGCATATTTTTATACCATCCATAAGAAGCAGAATTCTGGAGATTATTACAAAGCCTCACCAGCTGAGAGAGACACTATAATTGCAATATATTAAATAAATGAAAATATAAATCAAATACATTGCAGTTGCAATTTTTTTTTGTGGTGCAGTCATTCAGTATGGTTAAAAGTAACAAGTTCACTTACTCATGGGCAGAATTATTCTAATCACTGACAACTTCAGATCTCAGGACTAGAAAAGCCAGAGATATAGCTCCATTCAAATCTCATCAGGGTCAAGAAGAATGTTTAGTGCTCAACGTGGTTTGCCTGCTAAAGCTGGTGAGTGGCCTTGTCAACACCTGTGCAATTTCCTGGAACCCAGCAGAACAGTTCTGGAGATGAGCTGTAGGCCACTCATGCCATGTAGCCTTGAAAGCAATTTACCAGAATCTGAATAGGAGTGTTCCATATCTAGCTGAAAAATAGCATGTAATAGTCAGTACTATTTCTGCTACAGTAGCTCAAATACATGGAATTTCACAGCGATTTTCCCAGTGAGGACCACAATACCATTAAACCCTTGCCCCAGTACTTAACAGTCAAAAACACCACAGTAAAACGAGTATTATTTCTAAAACAACTATAAAGAACATATTTACCTTTAACTGCATTTGAAGGCATCTGTTTCATTTTGAAAGGTTTGATTCATGTATTCCAGGAGTGAAACAATAAAAATAACTTCAGGTCTGAGCTTTCAGAAAGAAAGCTCTTCTCTTTTCCTGGTGATGCTTGAGGGGTGCACCTTTTCCTGAGAAGTGCTTGTGTTGTCACACAACCTCTGCTTCAGAGAACCACTTCTAGGAAATGGGAGAGGGTGAAATGTTTTGTTGAAAAATGTATAGTTTTGCGTACCTGGGAAAGTTTATGGTCTTCTGGAGTGAAGAGGAGGACTTTGGTTGGCTGAATTAGCAAACCTCTGGTGGTGCCCAAAGCATACCTGCAGATCACCTAAGCACTAGGTGGAATGAGCCAAGGAGCAACCCCCATCAATGGGCTGCCCAGATGCTTCCATAAGCCCTTGGTGCCCTTCAGCCCATGGCGAGGAATGGGCTAAATAACCAAATACCTGACCCAAGCCATCTGTTTCACTGGGAGCCTGGGCATGTCCACAGCTGCATTTTTGGCCATCATTACTTCTGGGTTTCCAAATTTTAATTATATTTTTTTCATTTTTCAGTATTATTGTTTTCAGTAGCTTTTGCTCCAAATTTTCAAAAACTGTTACCAGAATTACAAATCAAAAACAACAAAAAAGTGATGCCTATAATGGTTCGCATGTGGTAGAGCCTGTGCAAAGCAGCCGATTGCAGAGAACGGGGTTTTTTTTTAATTGTATCTACCCTAGAAATTTTTTGTCAGTTTGTCAATTACTTCCAGTCTAAAAGGTGTTCAACAAACTCTTTGGGTGGTTAAATTGCATTGTTAAATTATGGTTACTGAATCTGTAAAAACTTGGGCCAGACATAGGAGGGAGGGCCTTAATATTTCAAAGCTGTCTAGAGTATTTGTAGGCATAAGCATAAAATGATTGTTTTTCCAGAAGCTTTGAGTAACTCCAACTCAAAAACACTTTTCTGAGCACTCCTGCAATATTCATCTCTCACCATGTTTCGCTCATCACGTGGATGTTGTGGTAGACTTTGGTGCCCCTTCACAGTGATTTCTGAGGAGCCATGAAGGTGGTCTTTCAAATAACTATCAGATGTTTTCCCATCCCCTAATTACTTGTATGGGGTTCTTCAGGGATTATTACCGAGTTGCATAGTGATTAATTTGGCTACAGGAAAAGCAAAATCAGGAATGGTTGTTTTAAAGAGGAGCTCTAAACCACAGAGAAATGTTTGCATAGACTGAAGCTAACAGTGTGGCATGATGATGCCCAAACTGCTGTTAAAGGAAAAAGTATTTCCTTCATGTTGTATAAACTGACAGAAGAGAAACCTTATCTGATGAGTACATGGTGAAGGGTTGCCAGTGGAATCATGTTTTGGAGAGTGGGCCTTGGGTCTGAAGCTCTACATGCCCATATCCCCTGGATCTAAGATGATGATACTGATGATACTTGTCCCATCTGAAGGACAAGCACACAGAGATTTAAGAAGAAATGGTGGAACTGGATGAAGTGAAGGACCCTTTCTCCTCCCATCGGCAGTCCTATACCCCCAGACTGTACAGTCCAGAACCATCAAAGACACATTTGGCAGAGAACCTGTCTCACTTCCAGGAAAAGGAGATGTTGAAATCCTCCATGTACCCATGCAACAGCAACAGAAACAGAAGTAACAGCAGAACAATTTGTTTGACAAATACAGACGTTGTAAGAGAATTCAAGTGAATAATCTGTTTTGAAAGCTGAATCTTGGTAAAACAGGCTGTTGGCATAGCAAGTTCCTATCATGTACACACTCTTACTAATAACCTAGCCTCTTCTACCACATACTGGTTTTTGCATGACACCAGAATTTTTTCCAGAAATGTTGTGTTTTCCAGAAATGAGTTCTGCATTTATTATAGTGCAACTACAGTATTAAGGCTGAGAAAGACCTCTAGGAATGTCTCTTTTTCAAACAGGAAGATAGTTTCTGTGACGTAAAAGAAAACATAAGCCTACATTTTAACAATAAAAGATAAAAAATACATGGATCCTGTCATCCTAAAACTTACAGTCATCATTCCTAAGAAAACTACAAGCCGCTTGATCATATTGTGAGGTGGTTATTAGTTGTCAATAAGCACGTCCAAGGGGAACCAAGGGGATACCCTTAGACAATGGGTGTAGAGTTCGAGTCTTGTTTTTTGTGTTTACTATTTTGGGCTGTCTTCATTTCCAAGTGTGTCTTCACCAGAATGTGGGACTGGATCAATCTCCTGTTTGGGGACTGTTGATTCTCATATAATGCTAATGTGCAATTTTGCATATTTAAATGCTAAATGACATCTGTTATATTCATACTACTTTCTAACTCACTTTGCCTAGTCAACTTCTGTGCATCTCTTAGAAACACCCAAGGTTTTGTACTGATAAAAATCTTAAACCCAACTTTCTGTAACTTTGCCTGACATACAATTGAAGTGTAAGTTATCCTACACATGTGAGACATTTTTCAGGAGGTATGCAAAATGTGTGTATGTTTGATGGACATACAGGTGAGCATACCCAAGTCAACTCTAATGTTGTCAGTATAGGAAATAATAGCAACAAAAGCAGTGCAGAAGTAACTGGTGTCCTGTCCGAGACAGATGTGTTTCTTGTTCCTCTATGTTAATGTTCTCTATTTCACTGCTGGAATTTTATCTCTGTTTGCCATGGAAACACAGCTCCAGATAGTACTATAGATAAAGATGTTTCCTATGACACTTACCAGAGCACTCACATTAAAACTTCATAGGAATCCAGGAAAGCTGCTGCAGGCCAAATCTGGACTGTTGCACTTGTTGAAGCCATCTTGCAGCTAGAATTGTAAATTTTGTTATTTAGTAGACATAAGACAAAAATATATCCTTCCATTCAAGGAGAAATGAAAAGCACATGGCTATTTTGACCTCACAATTTTGACCCTACAACCAGCTGCTGCCCGAAATCCACAATGGAAATTTCCCTGTACAACAAACAAGCAGCTGAGCCAAATCCCATTTTGTTGTTGTTCCTTTCAAAATGGATTTAAAATGAGATGTTTATCATTAGATGCATTCTGAGGAGAAGGCCTTCCATATTTTGCAGCAAACAGGTTTCTCAGCCATACAGCAGGGCTGTTTTCAGTGGCAAACCCTGAATGCTTGAAGAGCATCACTTGGCTAGCCTGGCTGTGCTGTAAACGCAGATCTGTCTCCAGGCTTAAGAGAAGCTGATTTCATCGATACAAATGCCAGCAGGATATATTTGGAAACTCAAAATCTATGCTGCTGGTAGATCAACTTTGGGCACAATTTGCTGCAGATTGGGCTTTCCAGGGCTGTGATGTGAGAAGGCAGAGTAATGAGGAAAACAGGAGAGCAGGCACTTGACGTTTTTAATGATGTTTCCTCTCTGCCAGATGTAAATATAGAAGTGCAAAGTACTGTCTGTTTGCTTTGCTTTAATTTGAAAGAAGTGCAGATGAAAGCCAAACAGATTTAGTAGCATTAGTCATTATATTTTTTTTTTAACTTTGAAGTACTTCAGAAAAGTGCTGTGATTTTATATCCTGCATTCATTGGTCATAGGACTTCATGAAATAATTTGGACCACACATTTTCTATTTCCGAGCTACTTTTATTTTTAGCATTTTCTATTTCTTCAGTGTAGGCTATTCAATATATTGTGTTGCTTCTGCTCTCTTATTTAATAACTAACATAGATTAAGCAAGGAAACAGCATATTGCTGTTCCCATTTGTATCACAATGACTAGTAGCGCATACTATATATATGCTTTATGTTCTGAGAAGTTTACTGTATTTTCTCATAAAACTTAGGAATTAAGCTAGAGGGGAAACTTGCTTCTGTAACCAATGCAGATTCTTAAAAAAAAAAAAAGGCAGAAATACAACAACTTCATCAAGACCTGTTCTGGGAGAGGTTAATCAATGTAAGCAGAACATCTGGAGAATAAAGGGAGAAAGGGCTCTTTGAACTTACCAGTTACTTGCTAGAAGGGCACTCATGTGTGCTGGAGTGGGACTGGGTCTGAGTGGCTGCTCTCCTTCATTAAAAGTAAATTTTCTTTGTGATCCCATGTAAGACACAGACACCAAACACTTTATGAAGTATTAAGTTTGTGTTTGCCATCTTCTGAGTGCCCAACCTTAAATAAATTTACAGCATCTTTCAAAGGCTTTTGTGTTATATTCTGAAGGATGACCACCAATAACTTAAGCATGAGACAGAAGTCAACTGAAAAAACATGCTAGAAAACTCATGTTGAAATATTCTATCATAATGCGGTCCCTCTTTCTCATGCTCCCGAAATGAGGTATCAACTTTATTTTTAAACACCAGTGTTTTAAAGTGAATCCATAAAATTATATCTACTCAGGTACCCATCTGAATACCAAACTAAAGATAAAATCCTATCTACAAAAAGCATTTGCCATCTTCTGTTACTTTTAAAAGCTTTTGTTGTCATTCATGAGGAGTGGATGTGATGCGGAATGTGCCTTTTATATGAGTACTAGTTACCTTCAACACTTAAATTTAACTGTGGTCACTGAATTCTCCCTACTTTACAGAAAATGGGATTCTCATGAGGAAAAAGGCAACTACAACCAGAGTAAAGGACAAACCATTTATAAACAAGGTCAAAGTCATTCAAGGAAAGAATTCCTCCAGTATGGAAAGATTTCAACATAAAAAATGGGAATATTTTTTCTACTGTTGCAGACCGGCAACACTTAAATGCTATAAATGCATATATAAAATCCAATGAAGTTTCATTATCTTTGCTGCTTTAGCTGAAGACAGTTGTTTGTTGTTTTGGTTTTTTTTTTTCCAGAAATTACTATGTACACAGTAACCTCTATTTCAACAATGGGTTCAGATTTAAAATGTGAAAAAAAAAAAAGAAAAGGAGACAGAAGGGAGGGGGATTCAGACAGGAGCTATTGTCTTATAAAAAGCCCATCTACTTCTGATAAAAAGTCTGCACAAGTAGAAGATTACAAGAGACAAGAGCTGAGGGCCTTTCTCACACTGAACCCATTATGCGGGTCTGATTTTGCCTTTGAATCCATTGAATGCATTTCATGTCAAGGTCATTAAGTTTGCTGGAGACGTGCTGAAAATATGATTATTAGGTTTTTCCCCTGACAGACTTTTACACTTTCTGCAGGTGCCAGAAAATAATTTACTTTCTCACTCTCCTTGAAGATTTCTTTGTCTTCCTCTAAACAGCAGTACCTCCAAAGGAAGGTATCGTGATGTCAGGTTAGCATGTCTCACTGTGCAATCAGGGCTGTTTGAACTTTGACATCTGCCATTTGGACATCATCCATTTGAACTGGACATCTGCCCTCTGGGTGCCTGAGAGAGGAAGACGGACCTGCTGATTCAGAATGTCCCTTTGGTCCCTGTCGTTGTCACAGGCCGGGGACACAGAATATCATGTCACACCAAATAATGTGATTTTCACTCATCAGGTTGTCTTCACCAGATTTTTACTGTTGTTTTCTCAAAAGGCAAGAAATCTGGGCTGATTTCCCATGGCTTTTAACCTTTTTTTTATTGTGACCCCTCTTCTAATGCTTTCAAGCAAAAGCAGAGCTCTCACAGCAACTGAAAAATTTACTTCATTTAGACCAGTAAAAATCCATGAATTTTGCTCACATGTACCCTTGCTGTCCACTCTGTCAACCTACCAAAAAATGTCCCACCTTGATAAGCAGAGGTATACCTTTTGAGGCACATGGAACAATAGCTATCTCGGAGACTGACTAAAGGAAAGTAGAAGTAGACAGTTAGATGAAGACAACTGGGATGACATCGCAATACTGATGAAAGGGATTTTAACCTCTTTGCATATCATTTAAAGCAGCATGAAAGTGTTATGTGATAATGCACAAACCTCCAGGCTCCCTAACTGGCCAGCTGAGATGATGAGAATCTGGAAAATGCACAATGTCCTTGCTGCGGCAGTGCTTTCTCAGAGGTGCCTTGTTCACTCCCCAGCCTTCTTTCAGCAAGTCATTAGCTCTGACATTTCAAGGGACAGGTGATAATTAGAAATTAATGTACCAACCCAGACTGTGAAAGTAGGGCCTCACAATCCTTCTGGGTTTTTTTTGGTTTTAGGCAGGAGGTGTCAGAGAAGCTACCACAGGGATAGCTGGCTTGTGGCAGCCAAGAGTCCATAGCGACGTTGCTTTTTGATCCTTTGATGTTGGCTCTTCCTATCATTGTGAAGCAGAACTCACCAAGCGTTGAATTGTTCACCCACTAATAGGGAATATGAGCTGGGTTTAGACCGTTGTGAGACAGGTTAGTTTTACCCTACTGATGCTGTGTTGTTGCAATGGTAATCCTGCTCAGTATGAGAGGAACCGCAGGTTCAGACCCCTGGTGTGTGGGCTTGGCTGAGGAGCCACTGGTGCAAGGCTACCATCTGTGGGCTTATGACTGAATGCCTCTAAATCAGAATCCGACCTAGACGTTTTACCCTACTCATGTTGTGCTGTTGCGACACTGGTCGCTCAATATTGACACAGGAGATGACAGTCTTGTTCAGAATGCGTGAGTAAAGCCCTTCCCAAATCTTCATTAGCAAAGATAAGCCATCCTCATAGAAGAAGGAAAACACCTAACTTGAAACCTGGGCAGATGGAGCTCACCTAGCTGTGTTTGGTCTTCCATGTGAGAGAAGGACACTCTAACCAAACTTACAACCTGAGGACTTTGCTGTCACTGTCCCAGCTCCCTAGGCCCTGGCAGAAAACCTCAGGTGTAAAAGGGTGAGGCCAGTTCTGCACACGCTGTGCCTCACCTGAAAAATCCACTGGGTAGGCCTGAAGGGTTCACTCACAAAGCCCTGTAGCAACAGGCAAGGGATGAAACAGCAGGTGACAAGGTGCAAGGTGACCCAGCGCTGCATGCAGGCGGTTGTGACATTGGTTGCTCGAGATTGACCCAGGAGATGACAGTCTTGTTTGGAAACATCCTGAATGACCAAGCAGCCTTTTTTCAACCAGATTTGCCTATCCCACGCTGCATTTTTAGTCCTCATTGTGCTTGTAGTAAGCATGGGTAAAGCCCTTCCCAAATCTTTGCTTGCAAAGCCGAGCGATCAATGTATTAACCACTTCCTCAAGTGATATAAGCTAAGGTATATGGACTGAAGGCTTTAACAAATCTTTCATATAAAAATCAAATGCTTTATTTTTATGCTGCACCTGGGTTGGGGCAATCCCAAGCACAGCTACAGGCTGGGCAAAGGCTGGGTTGGGAGCAGCCCTGAGGAGAAGGACTTGAGGGTGTTTGTTGATGAGAAGCTTCCCATGACCCAGCTTCAGTGTGCGCTTGAGCCCAGATCGCTCCTGTGTGCTGGGCTGCATCCCCAGAGCATGAGCAGGTTGAGGGATGGTATTCTGCCCTCTGCTGTGCTCTGGGGAGACCCCCTCCCTGCAGTCCTGAGTCCAGCTCTGGGGCAACAACACAAGAGGGACATGGAGCTGTTGGAGTGAGTCCAGAGGAGGCCATGGAGATGCTGCGAGGGCTAAAGCAGATCTGCTCTGGAGACAGGCTGAGAGAGCTGGGCTGGTTCAGCCTGGAGAAGAGAAGGCTCCTTAAGGGGAGACTTTAGAGTAGCTCCAGTGCTGCAAGAAACCTGGAGAGAGGCTTTGGACAAGGGTCTGTAGGGACAGAGCAAGGGAAAAGGCTTTAACCTGACAGAGGGGAGATTGAGATGAGCTCTTAGGCAGAAGTTCTTCCCTGTGAGGGTGCTGAGGCCCTGGCACAGGTTGCCCAGAGCAGCTGTGGCTGCCCCATCCCTAGAAGTGCTCAAGGCCAGGTTGGACGGGGATTGGAACAACCCGGTGTCCTTGGTGTCACGTGGAAGGTGTCTATGAGTGTAGCAGATGGGTTGGAACCAGTTGATCTTTAAGATCCTTTCCATCCCAAACCATTATATGATTATATGAAATGTGAAATAACACAGTCCTTCAGCATCAAAACTATTTGAAGATTATCACATTTAGTCCCAGAGGCAGTAATATGTCAGCAACAAGCACACCATGCCATTCAAGAGCAGCAACAAGACCAACCCCACAAAATCTCACTTTCCAGGTCTGGGCTTCAAACTACATATATGTTCAGGTTTTCTCTGGAAGGTGAAAAACAATTTATTGTGTAGTTGATTAGCTGGGGCCATCCCTACGGTTCTGAGCCAAATTTGGTTTAGTGAGCAATCAAGGGGTTCTACACTTTACAATAAAGATGTTGGATTACAGCTTCCTACAGGATCCCCTCATTGTTCCTGAGCAACTTAACTGTGATGTGTAAGTTCTTATTGCCCACTGAGGCCACAAGTTGCTAATTTTTCCAAGGCCAGTTGTAGAGACAACCATTGTAGCCTTGGATGGAAATCAGGATATACTGAATTCTACTGACCAAGAACTGTCATCAAGCTCTACTTCTGTTCCTTGTGATCTTATTTGGGTTGGCCAAGGAAGTTGTGAATGCTCCATTCCTGGAGATGTTCGAGTCCAGGTTGGACAGTGCCTTGGGTGACACGATTTAGTGTGAGGTGACCCTGCCCATGGCAGGGGGATTGGAACTGATGGTCTTAAGGTCCTCTCCAGCCCTAACTGTTCTATGATTCTATGATTGTATTTCATGTGGCATTTTTTGTCATCCTGGAGAAATACATGAGAAGCCTCCAATTACTTGTCTCTCCTGGTAGACTTTATTTTGTGGAACCTTAACTTAGATGGTTCCAGAAGACAAGAATGCTTAAAAAGAAAACCCTGAATGAATAAATCTGCTCCTCTGGTTGGACAGGTAGTGCTCATAACAAGACATCATATTGCAGACCCCAATCCCTTGTGCCCTCTGTCAACACCTGAGAAAAAATAACATATCTCTTCACAGAAACCCAGTGAAGTGAATGGGGATGTTTGCAACATCCAGCTGAGTAGTGAAGGTCCCAGTCTAGTCCAGAGAGCTGGTGTAGCAGCCCTGCATGCCCTTTGCATCCCACTGAATCCACAATATGTGAAATTGTGATGCACTGGTTCCACTAATTGCAACAGTCTACTTGATTTTACTTACTCTGAGCCAGTGTAGAGGTCCTGTTCAGAAGTGATATGGAAATTGCTCTGAGTATTTGTTGCTACAAGTTACTCCTCACTAAAGAAACCCCAAAACACAGGTACTATAAAAATGTAGGATGATCAGATGATGAGCAGAGATGCATTTCCACTGCCTCAGCCATCTACACAAGGTGTCTGAATTTGGAGGTTAGACAGCTGCTGACCATGCACTCTCTGTAAAGAGATCCAAAGCAGTTCATTTGGACCTGAACTCCTCTCACCAGCTGCAGAGTAGACATTTCAACCCAAAGCTAAGTGTTTAAATTTAGGACATGCAGATGTCACACATTTCCTAGAGTGTACATCACTCCTAACTATACTGAGCATATGTTACATTTAACATAATATTAGTCCACATAACTCCTTCCAACCCAGTTCAAACATTGCCCTGTTTCTGAAGAAGGGGTTTGGACAAGGCAATGGACCTGGAGTTCACTAAGACTGAGTTCCATATGCCACGTTCATACAGAATTTGCAGAAGTGCAGGTGGAAGATGCTGGAGAGCAGGAAGGGATTTCTGCCTTTGTACTTCCTTGATGTTTCCTCCCAGCCTGAGCTGTGAGTCAGACAATGAGATAAGAATCTCTGCTGCTTTAGCCAGCTGAGTGATGATCCCCTTCACTGAACACCCTGCATGTCCGTCAAGCTCATTCCACTGGGTGCAGCCCTGACACAGAGCCCAGCTGAGTCTGCCTTGACTCATCTGCTCCTGCATCCAGCCAGTGAATCAGACAGTGATTCCCTTCACCTACACTTGTGTGTCAATTACATCATACAAAACATGAAGAAAGAATCTTGGCTTGTGTTTATGACTTATGAATGAGAAAGAATAAAGAAATTTCTTCCTTTTACTCACATACCCAAATATTTTTCATTAGGCTCATTTCAAAGTGTCTGAGATAGAAAGAAGATATTTCTATAGGACACATAATTTTGCTTGCATATAGGTATATGCACACGAGAAGATAGCAGGGGACATTAATTAGGAAAGTTCATCTATCAAGAAGTGGTCTATATTTAACTGGTCTTTTCTTTGCATGATTTTCTGCCTAGGGGCCAGAAAATAATTCCCTTCTGTGATAAAGTTATTCTTGTCTTTGAGGATGTCTTCTGTCTGAAGAATGCCCTGCCAGCTGCATACCATGCTGAGGCAAAATATTTTACATTGCTTGCATGTTGTATAAATTGTGAGTAATGGCAAACTGCATGTACAGCAAAATACCTGTGTGATATACTGGATTTGCTGAGAGCTTTTGAATATTCCTTTGTGTGATGATGGAGTGTGCATGATCTTGCTGTATGTATGTTATACAAACTTGAGATACATCATAACTGATAAAGTGATATAATTCTATTGAAGTTACACTTGAAAGTAAACTGATGTAAACTTAATCTGTCTAGAGGATCTTCTCAGCTTTACTTCATTGTGAAATTGTTTTGTTTTCCTAAACCTTGGATCATTGTAATGTCCATTGGACATTCATTCATTCTCCGTAACAGTAGGCAAGAATGAAGATAAAAGAAATCTGAGCTTAAAAATCTCTGCAGGATTTCACAGGGCTGCTTATCTTCTCTGGGTTTGTTTCTTACATGGTGCTGCTCCAGGAAAGGACACAGATAAAGGCACTAAAAAAGCTAAGTTATAAGCAGAGATAAATAATTGCCATTCCTCAAAGGCAAAGTGGTTAAAACTGCCTACACTGAG
Organism: Agapornis roseicollis; assembly: GCA_002631895.1. Classification (NCBI taxonomy): domain Eukaryota; kingdom Metazoa; phylum Chordata; class Aves; order Psittaciformes; family Psittacidae; genus Agapornis; species Agapornis roseicollis. The sequence goes on from NDXB01003855.1 coordinate 110,765, forward strand.
ACTTTGCTCTGTGCTATCACTCCCTTCCTCCCCAGTAAAAAGCTATTTGCTACAAAAACTTCACTGCTTTACGGACAGCATAGAAACTACTGCTTTTCATGCTGAGCCTGTTCTAATGTTGCCTTTTTTGCATAACCTGAATTAATTTAAAATATTATAATTAGCCTTACTACTAAGTATCTTTTCATTAGTAGGAAGAATTATGGGTTACTTACAGAGTATTAGCGAGGTCTGACATTACTCATAATTTTGCTGAGTACATTATTTTTCAGTGTTTCCAGGTGCAAGGTCAGTCTTTTGAGGCTTAGACATAATAACTATATCTCACAGTACTTGATAAAAAATAAAAAACAATAATAGACAACTACAACTTCAGAAGCAGGCATGGAGTAGGTGTTAGAATCATAGTAGTCTGCCATCACTGCAGAACAAAAGCTATGGCATATGATGTTACAACTGTACAAAGTATTAGTGGATTTTTACCTTCCCATCAAGAATGTGACTTTATTTCCCCAATGTGCATTATTGTTCAATATGAATAATGGCATTTACTTCCATGATGATTTTAGAATGAGGCCTTTACTGAGAATCCCCTAAAAGACAGAAAAGTGGGAATCCTCTTGATCAAGAGAAGAAATTCAGAATATTTACAACAAAATATCTCAGAAGTGTCAAAGCACTTGATTTTTCTTTTGGGTTGGTTGTTGTTTTTTTTTTGTTGTTGCCTGTGTGTGTGTGTGTTTGGTTTGCATTTGAGAGGGAGATTAATAAAGGGCTTGTTGGGAGGTATGATAATATAATATGAAGAAACTCTGATAAATACATTGCAAACCTGTGATAATCACAATCACCTCCAGCTTCCAGGCACTGGAGAACTACACACCTGTGTTCCCTGTGGCGGGCACAAACACCCTGCACTGAGCTGCCTGCAATATGCACCTGGGGAGCATCAGCTTTACATTTGGCAGGTTACTATATATTCACATACAAGACCAGTATTATGCTTAAATTAAAAAGGTAATACCCATCACATAAATGTACATACCTTGCGTACATATTCTATTATCTATCACAACTGTATTATAACAATGAATGAGTATTGTGTTAAAGATATTAATTTATTCCTATTCAGATGATGCTATGCTTTCCACAGTAACTGTTGCTGTGGGTTTTTTCTTGGCAGAAATTCATAAAGGATCTTGGTCACAAACACTGGCCATCAGCCATCCTGCACAGTGTAAACTTCTTACTATCTAATCTAAATCTAAATCTTAAAGGATTTTCTGCTTTGCTTAACTGCTTTTGCACTTGCTTAGAGTGGTGAAAAAACAGATTTACTAATGGAGAAAGATAAATATTTACTGGTCAATCAGAGAGAACCCATCCAGGGCACTTGCAGGAAAAGCTGGAGCCTGTAGCAAGCACCTCTCTGCCTTTCAGCTCTGCTGACAGTCAGCAGAGAGCAGAGCAGCCTCTAAGCCTCTTGACAGTACCACAGCCTAGAGATGGGAATGACAAAGAGTATCACTCTATTCTTAAAAATATTTAAGATCAGGATATGCAGAATGCAATCTGGGACAGGAGTTTGCAGTGTATCCATGGAACAACCTGCCAAATAGGGAATCACAGAATGACGGGTCCTAGGTTGTTTTGGGTTAGAAAGGATCTTAAAGATCATCCAGTTCTAAACTCCTCCTCCAACAGGCAGGACACCTTCCACTAGAGGTGCTCCAGGTTGCTCCAAGTCCTGTCCAACCTGGCCTTGAACACCACCAGGGATGGGGCAGCCACAGCTGCTCTGGGCACCCTGTGCCAGGGCCTCAGCACCCTCACAGGGAAGAACTTCTGCCTAAGAGCTCATCTCAGTCTCCCCTCTGTCAGGTTAAAGCCATTCCCCCTTGTCCTGTCCTTACAGACCCTTGTCCAAAGCCCCTCTCCAGCTTTCTTGTAGCCCCTTCAGGCACTGGAGCTGCTCTAAGGTCTCCCCTTAAGGAGCCTTCTCTTCTCCAGGCTGAGCCAGTCCAGCTTTCTCAGCCTGGCTTCAGAGCAGATCTGCTTCAGCCCTTGCAGCATCTCTGTGGCCTCCTCTGGACTGAAAAATAGAAAGTAATTGGTATGGATCACTATTNGTCCAAAGCCCCAGCTTTCTTGTAGCCCCTTCAGGCACTGGAGCTGCTCTAAGGTCTCCCCTTAAGGAGCCTTCTCTTCTCCAGGCTGAGCCAGCCCAGCTTTCTCAGCCTGGCTTCAGAGCAGATCTGCTTCAGCCCTTGCAGCATCTCTGTGGCCTCCTCTGGACTGAAAAATAGAAAGTAATTGGTATGGATCACTATTTGTGAGTTATGTTATTGTCTTTGAAGGCTTGGTAGATAACCACGTTCATCAATCTTGAAAGACTCACTCATCCATACCAGCACTGTTACTCTATATTGTAGGGTACCTACTCTATGTAGACAGGGAACAGATGCAACACAGCTTGACCCAGCTCAACATCACAGTACCTTTACAGTGTTTGCAAAGGCTGCCTTAGCCTGATGGGTAAGTGCTTCCAATTTTTCCTCTCTGCATGTTGTGAAAAATTGATGTATTTATATTTGCACTTTGTGGATTAAAAATAAAACGAATGTGTTTAACAGCAGACGTAAAAGTGACTGTGGGGACAGTGGGGCATGGTACTCAAGGCCACATCACAGACACCTTGTCTAGGGCTGCATGGATGTGTGATAAAATGCCTGCTGCTCTGGGGCAGGTTGGGTCTTATCACTCTGTAAGGTACCAGCTGGAGCCTGACTCTACTGTTTGCAGGCAGGGAATTTTGTCTCAAAAAACCCTCTCATCCCTGTAAAAAAGGCACAGGAGTACTCCTGCAGTTGGAATAAGTTGCTTGAGCTTGTGAAGAGGTCTGCTGTGGAGAAGGCACATGGGTCACCCCTTCTGCAGCTCACAACCTCCAGCAAAGTCTTTTCTCTCTTGCTTTGTATAGCAACTGGGGGATGGATGCTCACAAGCCACACGCAGCATCTGAAAAGGGATTTTGCACAAGCTCATCAGAGAAGGAGTGCAGCTGTACAACATCTCCTTCAGCCCTGTGCCTCTCTTAATAGCTCTCTTAAGAATGCTAACTTTGAGCCGAACTGTAGCATAGTTTCATAAGGGGCAGTGCCTGAATGAAATAAACCCTTGGAGCACAGCCAGTGTTGATCCCGACTGCCTGGTTGAAAACCATCCTCACATTCTGAGAAGAATGAACTGCAATTTGCAGCTCCAAATTTAACCAGAAACCCAAGGACAATGAACTGACAAGGCACAGGAGCATGGTGTCCATGCTATGCAGGCTGAAACCACAAATACCTCTGATACAGGCTCAGTTGCACCTCATAAATAGGGGGTGCCCATCTCTGATAGCTCAAGACCTGCACATGGATGGGAGCGCTCCTACACAGAAACTATCAGCATGAGTAAGAAAGGAGTTTGGGACAGGTGACAACAGCCCCCTGGGCAGGAACTCTTCCACCTCAGCCTGTCACTTGCTTGCTCCCCTGTGATTTGTCCTTTTGACAAACAAAGGACAGCCAGGTGGGATACCCCATGCCCCAGAATTGCTGCACTGTGAGGAGAAGAGAGACTTAGCCACACTCAGAATAGACTTTATTAGTGCTTTATGAGGCTGCTACAATTCTGAATGATGACTAATACTAGTTGGATCCAATTCTCATTCATTGTTTTATGAATGAGAATTAAAATTAGATACTTTGCTATTTCTTCTGAATGATGACACACTTTATTTTTGCGTTTAACTAATACTGCCCTTGGGTTTTTTTCTTTTTTCTTCTGTTTTGGTTTGGGTTTTTTTTTTTTTGTGGGTTTAGTGAGTCAGGCAGCTCTGTTGTAGCGTCAGTATTTTCAGGCACTGCAGGTAAGTCTGACGTCAGGCAGCTCCACTTCCAACTACTCTTCTGTTGTTTTTTTCTACTCTCCTCAAATGAAGAGCTGAGGAGGTGCATAATCAAGTGTCAGCTGCATAATTTACTCTGAGAGATCAGTTCAAGTCACTAAAGAATAAAAACTTGTACAGATTTCTGCCTGAGAGGCCAGAAATATAAAATAATTGCCAAGCCCTGCCTCTTACACTCTGATGTGAGATTTTTTCCATTAATTTACAGGTAAAACCTCAAGGCTGCTTTAGCTGTCCCCAGCTCATGCCTCTTTGAGCAAGCTCTCAGTTATTTCCATTTGCAATGGCAGCCATGGTAAAGTATTGATTAGTAAAGTAAAGCCATGGTAAAATGATTCCCAAAGATTTCACTTGAGATGGCAAAGGTGCCTTCCCTCCCTGGTAGACACTGCCTTGAAACATCCATTTCTATAACTCCCACCTCTAGAATCCCTGCTGTAACATGTCCCCAGAGCCACAGTGGGCAGATATGCAGGAGCTGCTGCCCAAACTCATTCCTGCCACCAGTGCCTCTACATGTCCCTTTGGCTCACGCTGATCTTCAGCTCTCCTGGCATACAACCCTGTGTATTTACAGACTTCATGCACACTTCCCCCAGTCTGCCTTTTCCTAGGCTAAACATCTACTGCTGGATTTTTTTCCTGTTAAGGTCTCCTGACCAGCTATCTAATACAAAGCCATTAATTTCTATTAAAATGCAATGTCTATAGCACCAACTATGAGAACTCATAGGAAAAAAAAAACAAAAAAAAACAAAAAAAAAACCAAAAACAACCAAAACCATAGAACATACAAATGTAACAGAGTTAAGGGAAAAGAAGGAAGTGATATCTCCTCAACGTTTCATTCTGAAATGAACAGCAGAAACCTTCTCTCTGACTGCTGGTAACAAAATACCCTGTCTCTTTTTATGGCTTGAAGTCTGCTGATCAGTGTCATTTCTACAATGAAAACTCAGCAGAGGTGCCATGTACTCAGCAGATTCAGAGGTCCTCTTCAGATACATCTACCAACACAGATGCTTACCAATAACATATCCAAATTCAGCAACACCACTAAGATTGAAAAATAAAAACCCCCCAAAAACCCAAAACAACACCAAATGCCCTTCTCTGCCAGCAGAGGCAAAGTGTGAGCCTTCTCAGAAGCAGAGGTTGAAGCCCACCCAGGTTCCAGGTGCCTCTCTGCAGGACTATTCCATCCTTACCAGGCACCTCAGTGAAAGCTGGGTAGTGCTAAAAGAGAAGCAGAAAGGGAAACATCTCATGGTTAAAGTGTTCAAGAAAGAACATAGAGATCTCATCTCCAGTATCTCTTGGGAAATTTCTCAGCTCTGTGTTGTAACATAGAGAAATCAGAAGTTAATGAAAGTTCTTGCCTGGCTTTCACATAAATCTGGGATTTCGATGTGAAGATTCTGCATTTTCCTATTCCTCGGGTCCTACTGACAATCCAGCTGCACTTCAGTCCAGCAGCAGCTCACAAGCAGGTTGTCTCATAGATTACAACTCCCTGCTATGCGTTTTCCTGCACCTCCCCCTGAAGAAGCTGACAGGAAATCATAACTTGACATGGGAGAGTGAATTTAACTGATTATTGTTTTACCCATCCTGGTAGCTCTCCTGCTTCTCTGGAGACAATCTGTAGACATGTCACACACAATTCAGTCCATGCAGTGAGTGTCCAGCCACCCAAGGCAGCTAGTTAGCTGGTAGCATGGGCCCAACCACCACCACTCCAGTCCCCGGGGATATTTCAGCAATCTCAGAGGTGCTCCAGCTGATAAAGTACATGCTGGATATTGCCAGTGCAACAGATGCCTGGAGCTGTACTTAATGCAGCCTTAGTAGCACTTGGCTTCAACATCAGCCATGGCAGTTTGTCATTGGAAAGGCAAGAAAAGGAAGAAAACACCAGCAGATGTATGTTCAGAGGAGATAAAATGAGGCAGTGGGCTTGGGCAAAGGGAGGTATGTACACATACACATACATATACACACACATGCATATACGTACAGATATATACATATGCACACATACGTGTGTGTGTCTACTGCTCTCTAAAGAAAGGAGGGGAAGGAAGACGAGATGTCCTGTAGTTCCTCAGTAGGAGAACAAGAGCCTGAAATGCTGCACAGTTTTAGGAGACCTGACCCATACACGCCACCCTTCATCGACACACCCTGCCCCCTGGTTATTTTCCAGTTTATCATGCTTCAGATGGTGATGAGACAAGACAGTCACTCTGTGCGAGATGTCTACTGACAAGTAGAGAAAATTGCTCTCTCATGCCCTTGTTAAACTTGGCTACAGCCCTTGCTCTTGTGCTACCGGCCTGTGCAGACATGCTGGAAAAGACAACAGAAGAAACTGGAAAGTGAATGTAAGGATCTTTATTTTAAGCATTGCAACACTTTCAGGACATCAATCCACATTATCAGTCTAGTTGAATACTCAACCCAGCTTAAAAAACTGCTGCTATAGACAACACATGGGTCCAGCTGTACTAACACAGATATGATTTAAAAAAACAGGTCATAAAGTTCATTAAAAGACATTTTGAGCAGAATACTCACCCAAGAAAAGTAGGATCATTCAGTGGTATTTGTCCTTTCCAGGAAGATTCATTGCTTGTATTTGTATTCTTGGATAAAAATTGCTTTCAGGTTTTTGGGTCCAACTGCAGTCCTTTCCAGAAACAAAGTCAATATTCATTCAAGAGTTAGGAGAGCACCTTAACCTGGGTTAAGCACTATAGGAATGGAAGAAACGATATTATTCAAGAGCTGCAGATCATCATTCCACAGCAACAACGACAAATGCAAAAGTTGGCATATCTGTAATGATAAGCAAAAAAAGGTCAAAGCAGACTGAAGTGTGACAAGCAGTTTGCTGTTGGCTGGTGAATACTACTGTGCAGCTCTGCCCATCTTTTTTTAGCTTTATACTTTATCTGTGTATTTTCCCCAATTCACCAAGCACATTCTGTTTTCCATGCATGTTTCTGCTGCCTACAGATGCACCAAAAGCTAGTCAGTTCTTGCTCTCCCAGTGGCTCAGGTAACCAAGAAAAATACTGAGGAAAGCCCAGAAGCAAACATGAGGATGCAAGGATGCATTTCTTCAAGAAATGCTGTTATATGCAAAGTCAGTGATGCTTACCAGGGAGCCACAGCAATAACAATATATCTCCAGCACCTCAAATGCAGGACTGCTATTACAACAGGCAGTATCTGCCTATTCCTTGCGTCTCCTGAGTGAGAGGAAGGTTGGTGCTATATGCTTGAACATACTCACTGGAGGTGGCCCTCCAGGAGCAGAAAGATGCATGGGACATGGCCCTTGCAGGTTCTCCTGCCTTGGGCTCCCCAACAGTAGTACCGTTGTGGTGTGTACCATGTATGCCCCATGCTTTTCTTGCAGCCACAGTGCTGCTGGTGACACTGAACACTGAGTGACCAAAAGCCCCCCCAGATGTGTTGCACTCACACATATGCATTTTGTGCCTTGCTCTTCCTGAGCAGCTGTAAAACCACAGAGGGGTTTGATTGCCCTGAGTGCCATTTCATAGCTGTCAAGCAAAGCACGAAGCATAGCACCAAGAAGTTTGAAACGTTTTGTTTCCCTTTATGCTTCAGAGCACTCTCACAGAAGTGGCAGTCGCATGCAAGGATTAACTTGACAGAAACATGAGAAAAATAGACCCTGTGCCAAATGCTGTGCTGTTTTTTGTTGTGCTACATGTCCAGGTAGAACCCCACTCATGAGGGTACTTTCTTGCTAGATCTTGTTAAAGGTGTGCATCTAGGCTGAATCTCCCTGGTTCCTGCTCTTTATGGATTTGAAATGCTTTATGGAATTAGTGGTGAGTGATCTCCTGGCTCTGCATCAAAGGGGACCACAACTTCCTACTCTGCCCAGAGCTGCACTACATTCAATTGTTGCAGCTGTATTTCGCAGTAGCAATACCTTCTAGCAAGCACCTTAAAGAGGGTTCTTCTAGAAAATGCTGCTGCACTACACAGAAATGATTGACTGTGCTTGTGTCCCTTTGTATTTTATTACTTACTAGGCAGAGAAAACTACCACTGCTGTACAAGATGGAGGTGGGGTCATTCTGCTTGCTCTAGGTTTTATCAGAATTGGCTATTAACAGCCTTAGATTTGGTGAGGGCTAAATATCAGCTGTATGCTAACTAAAGAACATTTGCTAAAGAACATACTATATGTTAGCCTTATTAGCTATATGCTAACATATGCTAACCAGAGATACTGTCTTTGAGAGGATGATCACTTCTATCTCCTTTCAAACTTTCCTTTAAACTTTCAAAGAAGTTAATTTTTATGTGAATTAAAAAAAATAAATAAAATTGAAACATATGTTGAAGAAAACAGCCAAATCAATCTTTGGGAGATCTTCAAAAGGCTGAAGGGAGCTATTGGGAAATACCTGCTCCTGAGCAGAAGCCAAAGAGCAAAGGTTGTGAAGTTCAGAAAAGCCATCACATACGTCGGGCCACCTTCCCCAGGCCTGTACAGGGCTGCCAGCTCCAGCATTCCCCTCACAGCATTTATGAGCATATCCCCAAAATGGTAATAGAGGCTTATCACCCTTCTCAGAGTTCAGTGGATAGGACATAGAGGTGACCTGTCCTCCACCTTCTCTTGAAGCTCCAGAGTACCCAGCACATGCAGTTACTTTACAGGGCAAGACATTAATGGTTGGATTTTATGATCTTAAAGGTCTCTTCCAACCTAGCTTGTTCTATGATTCTATGATTATATGATCATTATTGGTCTTAACATAAGTTCATGGTCTGAGCACAAAAGCAGGACTTGGCTCCTTGAACCACAGATCTCTGGAGGATACATCAAATGATCATACTGCTTTAATGCAGATGCAGCATTTCACATGAAGATAGTAATAAGGCTTTTCCAAATGAAAAATCAATGAAGGAATAAGATTTGGACACACACAGCTTCTCTTTGGCAGTGGGCAAGCAATTGTTGAATGGGGCAAATGTCAAAAGCCATGAAGTAACACATTGTCTTACAAAAAAAGTTGCAAAATGCCACAAACTTTAGATTATTCTCAATAATGTTTCACAGAATCTATGCAAGTATTATAAGCAGGTTACCAATCTCAAGAATTTAAAAAAATACTAGAGAAAGCTCTGGTACTTGTTGGCTGCTCTCACTAGATTTGAGAGGTCAGCAGCTCAAGGGGTTTAATGTGGGAGATGTGTCTTTGCCAGAACCTCTTGCAGTCCTGAGGAACTAACTGAGGCAAGGCACACGCAGTAATAAAGTTCAGAACAAATTACTTCAAAATGGCATTGTCTGAAGGCTAGCTTAAGCTAATAATTTTTTTCATGCTTGTTTGTTCTGGATTGTGGGGGCAGTGGAGCTTTACTTTAGTGTCACTAAATCACAGAATCTGCCAGTTCAGGCTTTGGCAATTGTTCATGGCCAGTTGTAAAATATTAAAACACATGCTCTCCTTTTTGCCACATTTTCTGCATGCACACACTTCCCATCCTAATGACATTTTAATGTGAATTGTTTTATTTTCTTTTTTTCTTTTTTTTTTTTTTTTTTTTA